>SRQL01000604.1:0-16258 GCA_018360575.1 Claviceps sp. LM454 group G7 | reverse complement strand
CGTGACATGCAGGTTTGTAACGCTGGGTCGCTAAGTCCAAATCGGGTAAAGCGTTGAGGCAGTTGGCAAAATCGTTGAGGCGTATTTCCATACTCGGTTCTTACGGCTGGGGGATGCAGGGACTTCCTGTTTGAGACATGGGCGTGGCGGTGGTGTGGCGGCGAAGACGCTGGATATGGATGTACTTCTGGATGCTTCAATTGGTTTCAAACGAGAATTCAAACGTATTTGACGCTTTGAGCCGTTGGAGACCAGGAAGAAGGGTCCATCTGCGCATTGTGTGCATCTACTGTGATGATCTACATACCTAGGTACATACATACATACATGTTACGTTGTTACCTGCGCGATGCATAGGTACGCCTTTTGCGACTCTCACAGGCAGCAAGGCTACAGCAGCTCCACACCTGCAGCGCCGAAGGCGGCCCCGCCGTTCGTCGCCTTGCCCGATTCTCGCCGTCTTCAAGGCCCTCGCCGAATTGATAGAGCAGCGGCGTGGTCGTATCATCATGTATTGAAGTTTGCACGTCAGTAGAAAAACAATTTCACGCTGTCTCTTCCTCTCCTACCACTGTATCTGTAGTCTGTACCCCCCCGGACAATACAGCAGCAGACGGTACACAGAAGGTACGAACGGTAACCGCCATGAGTCTTATCACGATCGGTGTCTTGGCCCTCCAGGGGGGCTTCATCGAGCACATCAACTTGGTGCGCGCCGCCGCTGCGCAACTACACCTCGACGTCACAACATTGGAGGTGCGCACCGCCGAGGAACTAGCCCGATGTGATGGCCTCATTATTCCCGGCGGCGAAAGCACTACCATTTCGTTTGTGGCCGCGCAATCGGGCTTGCTGGAGCCGCTGCGTGATTATGTCAAGTAGGTGGTTTACTATTCCAACTCACGCAATCTCACAATCAAGCCTCGAACTGGCCCCCTTCTTTCTCTCTAACACACTGCTTGGAATAGAACGCAGAAACGGCCCGTCTGGGGTACCTGCGCGGGTCTGATCCTGCTATCAAATGAGGCGAATGCGACCAAGAAGAATGGTCAGGAGCTCATCGGCGGATTAGGCGTCCGGGTGCACCGCAATCACTTTGGTCGCCAGATTGAGAGTTTCGAGGCTGGTATGGATCTACCATTTCTTGGGGAGGGAAGCTCACCTTTTCCGGGCGTTTTTATTCGGGCTCCTGTTGTGGAGAAGATCTTGTCAGCATCAGGGTCAGCATCAGATGTTGAAGTGCTGGCCAAGCTGCCAGGCCGGGTGGACAGGATGAAGGCAGGCGTGTCACAAGCCAATACCAGCAACGACGCGGGGGACATAATCGCCGTGAGGCAGGGCAATATCTTGGGAACGAGCTTCCACCCCGAGCTGACCAACGATGCGCGCATTCACGCATGGTGGTTGAAGAGTATAGCCAGACAATAGGACACTAATTATATTCCTCTTTTCCAGCTCGAATTTCTGTCAAGAAGGAACATGGTTGATCATCACTGTGAGTATTGACACAACGTCGTTTCTCGCTCGTGGCAGCGGCCTCTCGTTTACACAAAATGTTGATAAGTTCCGGGTGTGATAGCCTCAAATCACCAAAAATGAGCGAGGTTGACCGGGCGGCCGTCATCAGCTTTTGTAGATTGCCTCACATTGTTGTCTGCGGACTGCAGCCGCTATTGGTCTACACAGGGGATTGCGTCTTTCCCGAGTGGTCGTCTGTCTATCTTCCCAACATACTTGACGCATTCAATGTTTTCCCGCAGCCATGTCATCAGCGGATCCTCATCCAGTCTTCTTCTTTTTCTTTCGCCATTTCCGTCTTCCTCTCCAAGAAGATGAATCGATCGGCAGCACACGTGCACATGTCGCCAATGTATCGGATCCCCAAAACCGCGGCCCGTACCTTTTTTTTTTTTGGTCCCCCCGTCGCATACCCGGCTTTCACATCTCGCACCCTCACCCGGACCAACCGAGACAAACATACATACCGGTATCTAAACACTGCTATGATAAGAACCCATTACTGGTAACTGAAGATCTGGTTTCTTCAGCCTTCCCCGTCGACTCCACGCGATGCGCCTCTTTACCAGTACTCGGGACAAGATCCAGGAACAGAAATGCCTCATCGTGAACCCCGCGCTGGCTGCAGACGCGGCATTGAGATTAAAAGTGCGGTGGATCGTCCAGACTCTTCCCCAGATCAGAATTCCCCGCGGCGGGCATCCCTTGGGCCTTGTTTGGCCAGACTTCGGTACCCGCGCGGCTCAGGGGCCGAACCCTTCCTGAATGCCTCACGCGATTTCCATGGTGGACAAGCGCCTAGGTGGCCAGGTTGCCAGGGTCATACGAGGTACATCGCCCGTCGCGATCAAAGTATGTAGGTAGATTGCTGCACTTGCGTCGGCTGAGCCTGCATCACGTTTGCGTCGCCGCGACGGGGAGTTTCTCATTGTGAAGTCTAGGATGCAAAAGATCCTCGGGATTGCACAAACCTTACTCAACCATTGGTACCTCACCGCGTGTTCATGCGTTCGCGAACTAGGTGCATCTGTACCGTGACGGGCCATGCATTGAATCGGAGCCAGGTCTCAGAAGAAGGAAACCCGGGGAAGAGCATCCCAGGCTCCCCCTTTTGAAGGGCGGCACTGATGGGAAAAATATCCCCGAGGCGATCGCGCGATCGTGGGCTGAATGCGGCCCCGTGACATCAATGCCGCAGTAGGTTTGATCGAGTGATGTTCCTGTGTTGCGTGTTATTCTCCCATCGTACGGAGTAATCTTCCCGTCATGGTCGAATTGAGATGCGGCGTGGTGGATTCGTATGTTCAGCGTGGCGTGTTCCCGGCATTGGCGCTGCGCATGAAAGGAGTTTTCTCCCACGTATAGGACCTAGGTAACTCCGTACAATGAGTGAGGTTTTCTTGACAAAGTGATCACGGGGCGGGATGCGCATGGATCTTTGGCATGTTGTCGGATGTGATTCCGCATTGATGGGCTGGTTACCGATCACGTTGTGCCGCTGGGCCTGAATAGGCATCCCGCTTCGATTGTTCCCGTACATAATCTACTTGTGGAACAACGGGTTGGGTTCACTGTGTGACCACTGACTGGTGCCTACCTGGTAGGACTGTAGCCTGTAGGTATGTATGACATTATGCCTCCAAAAGTTTTGAAAGTGTGTGGTGTCATGGAGCGAAGGCCAGTATGAAATAATGCATCTTTTACACAGTACGGAGTACATTCCACAGCAAACAATCGCCTTCCAAGTTCCAACAATTGACCGCCTGACTCAACGCACAATCGTTTTCTTGTTTCCTTTCCAGACAACCGAAAAAGATGGGTATGGGATACATGCGCCGGACAATTTGAGTCAAAGGCACGCACAATCGCACATTGATCCTCTGGGGAAGAGAAATACTTTTGTCCGTGTGACTTGTACGGGCTTCGGTACTCTGTACGGTCCAGAAGTGGCATCATAAAACTCCACGTATTACTCTGTGTACCATTGCTATATATTTGACCGTGACTTTGAAGGTTCTTGAAGATTATGACGTAGAGACGGGCCACTGAAAGACGGTGAGAAACAACAGCCAGCTGCCAAAGAGAATAACACCCGCAAACATGGAAAACGTGAGTCTGCGCATGTATACAGTATAGCATTATAAGAGGCCAGTGAAGAGTAGGCTTGCGTCATGATCTTACTAATTATTACATACTGCAACACCTCGATACGACCAGACCTTGGGCCCAAGCGCCAGTAGGAAAGCTTATTTCCTCGTCTGGCATAATTCCCGTGGCTACGGAGGGGATGATCCTTCAGCGACAGACTACAGTAGGTAGACAGGAACAGTGAACACCCAGTGACAAGCTCACAATCTATAGTATCTCTAGTCGGACAGGGAGCAGTGCCTTGACGGCCTATCTTTTACGGACAATTCAATCCCTATGATGCATGATAATTAAACTCTACATGAACGATGCCAATTACATACCACTGACCAGGGCCGTAATAGGCTACGTCATACTCTTTACTGCTGAGCCTCGTTCGTGAGCTATTAGATACGTCTCTCGTGAGTTGTTTGCGGGCCATAACTGGAAAACACCGCGGCTATGCTGGATACACAATCCGAGAGGCAATGAACATCACCAGCAAGTCGCGTTTCACAAGATACATGAACGGCACGTCGAGATCTTCGTCCTTACCTTGTTTGTACAGATCTCTTTCCTTCTGGTTTACACTGGAGTGAACTGCAGTCTGCCACCATCAAGTAGTCTCGGCAAGTTTTACGGGCTCTGACTCCGCCGACTAATAGGAAACATGGGGGGGGCATCCTCGACGTTCGCATCGAACTCATCCGCGAGGCCAAGGACGTCGAAGAGGCCATCAATCCAGTGTGCGAAGAATTCGGGCGGCAGAGCAACAACGGAATCCGGACAGATGAGTTCCGTATGGGAATCATACTCCTTGGAGGAGAGCTCTAGCCGCGGCGCGCCTGAGAAAGCGCTGGTTCGCAGCAACGTGGGACCGTCACAAGGGAGGCTAAACAAAGACCGTGGTGCTTTATGGCGACTGTCCCACGAGCCAAGAGACGGCAAGTCCCAGGCCGCTGGAGCGCACAAGGTATGTATGTAGTCGGTACAGCCATCTGACATCTGTCATTGAGAGGGCCACGGTCCACGGAGAGGCGCCGATGGAGCATCTCCACACGACGGACTGAGCACATCGAGCAGCTCGTCCCGAAAGATGAAGCCAAGCAGATAGTACCTGCGTGACTTCACCGTGCCATTCGACCATCCGCGCGTAGAGATGGCGAGGAAAAGAGCACAAGCTTCGCCTCCCACCGTCATGGTGGTCGACCTGTGCGGCGTTGACCCTGCCGACCAGGGCAGGGGTATCGCCAGGCGTCTGGTGCACAAGGGTTTGGACGAAGCCAAGACACGAGGTGGGCGAGAGTGCGTCACCGAAGCTTCTGTGACCTGTCATGGGAAATTCGGGTATACATACCTATGAGAAGCTGGATTTCTGCCAGGAATGGGCCGGAGATTGAGTATGCGGTGGATGCGCAAGGGGTTGATATTGAATGACGGTCCATCATCTTCACGTGAAGGATGGCTGCGTGATTTTTCTTTCCATGGGCGGCTTTCCATTGTTGACTTGACTGTGACACTCATGGGGCTCAATTCATCAGATGAGTCCTTCATCAGCGCGAAGAAATGACGTTTTTTTCGCTGATGGAGCCGCCGGCGTGGCTAGAAATGAGATGGAGAAAGATGTTCATGGTTGGAGGCCAGGGTGAGTTGAGAATCGGCTCGGCCGGTCCTCGGTGCAGTGTTTGATCGACTTGCTCGCATTAGGTACATACTTGTATTGCGTCGCGAATGAAGACATTGATGTCATCATTTTTCAGGATGTCTGACATCCTGAACCCAATTGCTTGCATTGCTGATCCGTGGCGCGGTTTCTATGTCGCAGTCAGTCGATGCCAATAGGTGTGAAGAAAGGGAGATGGACGTTGTTGAATAAGTCGCTATGTAGGTACCTGTGGCAGCATGAGCGTAGTACATACAAGAATCACTTGTATACGTATATATGGTGTGATAGCAGAACATCATTTTATTAACCTTGCGGCCATAGATTAGCTGGGAGATCGTCAGACTGAAGTCAAACTTCAATCCTACGGATGCCTATCTGAAGGTCGTGTGTTCGAGTCACACTGGCCGCAGTGTTTTTTGCCGGTTCCCACCACAAGTCCAGTCGTGCATAACAACGACAATGCAGTTTTTCGTAGCTTGTCTTTTTTGCATACCTGTTAGCTTTAGATCATGGAGACTGTTAAACAGCAATACCGATGACGACAAGAGGTTCTAGAATGATGGCAATTATTTCGTCTATACGGAGTACGGAGTGGCTCTTAATTCTGAACCATGTTCGATTGCGTCGATTCCACGCGATGTCTAGATCGCAGTGGCATCCACGATCTACATGAATCATTTATGGCTATGCGGCAATACCGATGACAACAAGAGAATTCACGATCTTGTGTGAACCAACAAACTAGTTATGCGATATGCTATCATACGTAGGTATCTCGTGTCTCTCGCATCTGAAGGCTGAGCCGCCATTCTGGCTCTGCAATCCCGTTGCTTACGCATCTTCCTGTTGGCTTTAGTTGGCAGTGAAACATTCAAGCGCGATCACAACTCGTATCAGCCCAAAGCGCTTAGGCGAAACAACGAATCGAAGCATAAGCAAGCCGAAAAGTCCATAACAAGTGGCATCATCATCAGCTTACGGGGCATGCAGCGCGGGCCCTACGCGGCGAGTCATCACGATTCACACCGATAGCGTCGGTCCGACGAGCGGTTGCTGCACAATTTCATCATGTACGCATGGGTGCATAGTTATGTCATACATACTCCGTAGTCGGCACTCCGTATTACGGAGTACATATGTACCTACCTGGTACTCCGTAGATGTGACGAAGGCGAAGAAAGAAAAAGTCTGATTGTCTCTGATTTCGGACAGGAACAATGACCATTGACCCACCAGTTCAGCGGATACATAGCAATGGCATCACTAGGGGGGAAGTAATAGGCCCGCATGCAGTAGTAAAACCTATTTAACTTGTAAGGCAAATGTACACATGGAAGCCTTGGCATCTGCTCCTACAACTGTTCATCGCAATCCTTGGTACTCGGCACATTCAAGTTTCAACATGATTCTCACCTTCTTCAGCGCTAGGTGAAGCATACGAAGTACATATGTACGTCCAACACGACCCCTACCGGTATTACTCGCTTACGGAGTATGTATGTAGGTACATATGTACATGTGTACATATGTACCTACATCCGACAACTGCCCCGTTCGCACGCGAATCTGGTAACATAATCTACGATTCTACGGACTTATTTAGCCAGCAAGTTGCAAGCGTTGATTGATCTTGCAATTTACGATTGAGCGAATCCAGCTAAGCGGGCCCGCCCAATTCGCGCCGTCCCTTGTCGCCGAACCGCTCCGACGAAGGAATTTGTGCCGCGCCGGATTTTCTCCCGTTCGGGGGCTTCCCCTGTCATGTTTCGTTCGTTTCGTTTCCCAGCAGGCAGCAGGGCCGGGTTTGGCGTTGGCGGCGCACCGCTTAAGACATGGCCCGGTAAGGTTGTTGTGTGCGGCGGCAAGCATTTCTGGAAAGTCTTGGGGAGTGAGTGGTAAATTGTAATGGAATGACGGGGAGGCGGCCCAGCGACATCTACGTCATCGGCGCGGTGGCCGCACGCGGTTCTTTTGCGTTTTCTGCAAGTCAGCAGCAGCAGTGTATCATACGGAGTACATGTAACATACGGGACTTTGGAGTACATACATATGTACTCCGTATGTATGTACCAGCCCTTGACCCCTTGCAGCTGGCCCTGCAGGTGGCTGGCACTCCGGTTGCCCCCAAGTTGGGCCTTTTTTTTTGGCTCAACATGGTGAAGTCATACGTGACGATGAATTCAGAATTCGAGACAAAAGTCGAGACAAAAACAGATGGGGGTCCTCAATTCGATGGGGGAACTTGAGTCTTGAGGAACTTAACTTGCGGGAATATACATTGTACATGCCCAACAAGCTGAGATTGTCTGCAATTCCAAGCCTTCCCCCCTCATCCAAAGCACGACGAGGAGCGTGGGGAGGTGGGGGAAGATCTCTGGGCTGACGTGCGTTTCGCGGGGAGCCGGGATCGTGGAGTTGATGAGTGAGGATTCAGGAAGAGTCAAAAGTCAAGAGTCGTGGCCCGAGGGGTTTCATGGACTCGTGGAGTCGTTGACATAGACTATAGTGGTACTCCGTACGTACATACATTATACATAGGTACATATGTATTATAATACATACATACATAGTAAACGGGCCGTTGCTGAGTTGATCGGCCGACGGCGACAGAACGGCCGGCCCACGCATCATCATGCTGTCTTGGCTGCTTCCGTTTATTCTCGCAAACATGCCTTTCTGTGCTGCTCCCCCCAGAGTCACACCACACGCCCTTCTTCTTCCGGCATTCCGCACTATAATCCATTGGTTCTCTTTCACACCCCCTGCTCTTAGTCTTTCTACTGTACGAATATGTACCGTCGTGGAAAAGAGCTGGGGTTCAAATTTTTTTTTTTGGCGAAAGCGGGAATTCAGCGGGCCAAAGTTGAAAGACCCCCGGTTCGCAGATGTATAAACATCATCGTGTCCCATTGTCCCCAAGATGATTGTGTCCGACACATTTGTCTCCATCAGATTATTACATACATTATCATACATCTGCCTTGATTCTTGAACTGTGAACAAGGGCAAAACAAGACTGTGGACTGAAAACCGTCCACTGAAACTGTGGATTGAACTGTGCTCTGGAGGGATAGATCCATTCATCTTGGGCAATATCGACTGTCGATCATGTTAGGCAATAAGTGAGTAACAATCTAGACGTTCCATTCTGACAATACCTACATACACATTGGCGTCTGAAGCCTCTCATGACTTTCAATCTCGTCATCATCTCCCTGATCTTCTTCGAGTCTATATCTATCCTCCAAGTAAAGCCACCGACTCTCTAACCCCTGACATGCAGATCAATCAAAGTCAATGGCGTCAATTGCGGCGTCGAGGCCCTCGTGCTGGGGGCCACAACTTCCATCGGAGGCTTTCTCTTCGGATACGACACCGGCATGATTTCGGCTATCCTCTTATTCAAGGACTTCACCGCTCGCTTCGCCCAGACAAACGCTGAAGGCGACAAGGAATGGGTGCCCATAATCAAGTCCCTGCTCGTGTCTCTCATGAGTATTGGGTGCCTTATTGGGGCTCTGTCAGGAGCTTAGTGAGTTTTGCCTCCAGGCTCCCCGTGTATACTCTCCAGGACTCAGGAGTCCAGCCGTGAGGGTATCTCTCCGTCTTGCATGTAAATGCTAATACGGGATTCTCATCTAGTACCGCAGATTGGTGGGGACGTCGCAAAAGCATGCTCTTTGGTGTGGTCGTATACATTGCCGGCTATGTCATTCAGATTACGGCCATGACTAGTTGGGTTCACATCATGATGGGACGGTTCGTCGCTGGTCTCGGTATCGGAAGTCTGTCTGTCGGCGTACCCATGTTCCAAGCCGAGTCCGCGCCAATGGAAATCCGAGGCGCCGTCGTGGCATCTTACCAGCTCATGGTCACTATTGGAATTTTGGTTGCCAACATTATCAATTACGGCGTGCGCAACATTGATACGCCTGGCGGCTCCTGGAGAATTGTCATTGCCATTGGAGTCTTCTTCTCTCTGCCTTTAGGACTCGGCGTCTTGGTGCTCCCCGAGTCCCCTCGATGGCTCGCTGCTCGCGGCGACTGGAAACAGGCTCGAACGTCTCTCGCTCGCCTCCGAGGTCTGCAGCACGACCCGGATAACCGACTCGTGGAGAATGATGTCAATGGAATCAAGGAAAGTCTGGAGAAGGAGCGTCAAGTCGGCACTGGAACCTGGTTGGAGTGTTTCAAGCCCAAGACAGACATTCCCAAGGTGCTGTATCGCACCTTGCTCGGCGTTTCCATCCATTTCCTGCAGCAATGGACCGGTGTCAACTACTTCTTCTACTACGGCGCATCCATCTTCGAGTCGGCCAATGTCAAGGATCCTGTCCTCACCCAGCTCATCTTGGGTGCCGTCAACGTGTTCATGACCTTTTTTGGCTTGTACGTCGTGGAAAAGTTTGGTCGTCGCTGGCCGTTGATTCTCGGTGCTCTGTGGCAGGCTGCATGGCTGCTGATTTTCGCCGCCATTGGAACGGCTCTGCCTCCTGAAAAGCATGCCATCTCCGGAATCATCATGATCATATCAGCATGCATGTATATTGCGTCCTTTGCCGCGACATGGGGTCCCACAGCATGGGTGGTCATCGGCGAGAGCTTTCCCTTGCGCACTCGATCAAAGCAGGCATCGCTTGCTACTGCCGGCAATTGGCTTGGAAACTGTAAGTGTTGACTCCCCCATTTCCCCTCCGGGCCCCATTTTCTACATCGCCAGCTGACACTTTTTAAAAAAAGTCATGATTGGGTTCCTTACTCCCATTGCCACAAAGGGTATATCTTATTCATTCGGCTTCGTCTTCTTTGGCACAAATATCGCAGCCGCTCTTATCGTCTATCTCTTCCTCTACGAATCCAGAACGCTTAGCTTGGAGCATGTTGATCTCATGTACGGCCAGCCCAAGCTCAAGGCTTGGACGAGCTCGAGATGGGTGCCCCCTGGCCACACCTCGCGCAAAGTCCGCGACGAGGCATGCCCTACACATATGGAGAAGTCGGATCATGACAGTCAGGCGACTGAGCATATGGCGGAGAGGGTATAGGTCGTTCGTGTGAAGGCCCTTTGGTTGGTGGCCTTTCCCAAACTTCATTCATGGGTTGGCGTAGGGTTGGTATTTACTATTATTGGGTTTGATGAAAACATTTAGTGTGCTTAGCGTAGTTTGCAGTTCATTTTTCCATGAGCTTTTGTTTTTTCTTCGTTTTCCAGTTACATTTTCATTTTTTTCATTTAACCTGAACTTGACAGTGGTTCATAACTTCATACGGAGTAGAGGGATGATATGATATCCACCTCAGCATTTAGGAGTACACATGAGGAGTTCATGAGAATACATCACGTTACTCACTATTCATTGCTTCACATCAGTTCACTCTCGTTGTACCTATGCCGTAGGTATGACAATAACACGAGCTGATGCGGGGAGACATTGCTTTGCTCTCTCATTCGTTGCTCCTTTTTACGCCTTTGCGCCCCCCCTGGTCGTGATGGTGTCAATGATCCTTCGGCTTGGCTCCCTCGGAGGAAATGCGGGGTGTGCAGTGTAACCAGAAACATTCGGTGGGACTTTCTCATTGGCGAAGAAGATACAAGAAAGAAAAGAAGAATGCTGCCATGCACTCGGTTGGGAAACGCGAGGCTCAAGCCTTGCATGAATCCCCGAAAACCCAAAAGGTGAAACAAATCGTGATTCGTGGCCCGCCATGTACACAGGACATACATACTACGAAAGTGAAAGACGGCTAGCTGGCGGTCTACAGAGTCCAGACTACAGTATGCACTATCTTTTTCCATAGTTCGTACGACCCCGTTGCAAAGCTTCAACCCTGCATAAATTCCAAGTTCCCACTGCCCAGGGACCAAAAGAAGCAAACATAAGACCGACCACTCGGAGGAAGTACCTACCTATTTGTAACCAACCTAGAAGGCGTCCGTCCATCTTGTGTACCATTGCAAAGCGCAAACCCTGCATGAAACCACGAATTCCCAGATACATACCGAGGACTTAGGAAGCAACCCATACTCATGACCGACCACTCGGAGCAAGAAGAAGGCTACCATCTACTTGCTTTTCTTGACAGCGCACGCTTCGTTGCAACACACAAACCCTGCATAAAACCCCGAAAACCTAAACGGAGAAACCAATCATTGTGACCTCTCCGCCAAGTCAGTCCACCTCCATATGTACGGAGTAGACGTAGGTAGTACGCCAAGAACTCCAGTCTCCAGATCTAAAACATGGCAATTCACCCAAATTCACCCGGCGCTTCTAGAATCTATGTACCTACTGCAGATATGTATGTAGCGTGAAGCAATACGGAGTAGGGGACCTCTGGCACCGAAGTCTCGACCACGAGTCCACGACAGATCATGTGCCGTTATTTTGAGACCGAATTGCTGCATGGCATGATGATGGCATTCAGGGGACTTCGGACCTTTTAGCATTAGAAACTCGACCAGGATTCGGAATCCTACCCCATATTCCGTTATTTTGCGCGAGACCTACCTACATGTACCTAACTACTGCAGTGCAATGCGTGTAGGGGACCTCGAGCACCGAATTTTCGGCCAGTATTCAGAATTCTACGATGTCATTAGTTTGCGCAAGACCTGCCTACTTCATGGTCACATGGTATAGGGCCCAGGGGACCTCTAACACCAGCCAGCAACCTATTAGGTACATATATATGTATGCCGGTCGGCGGTCTTATGCGCAACATCTACCGCACAAGCGTCTGCATGTCCCACAACCGCGCGTACTTGCCCCTCAGAGCCAATAATTCCCCATGGGATCCCCTCTCCACGACTCTTCCCTGGTCGACCACCAGGATAAGATCCGCGCTCATCACCGTCGACAGCCTATGCGCAATCATGAAGACGGTACGACCGGCGCTCAGTGCCCCAATGGCCTGCTGGATCAGGCCCTCCGTCTCCGAATCCACGGCGCTCGTGGCCTCATCCAGAACCACAATCTTGGGCCGCCGGAGAATGACCCGCGCAATGGCCAGGCGCTGCAGCTCTCCGCCGCTGAGACGCACTCCGCGCTCCCCCAGCTTGGTCCGGTATCCGTCGGGGAACTTCATAATCTGGTGGTGGATCCGGGCGGCTTTGCAGGCCTCGATGGCCTCTGCTTCTGAGGCGCCCGGCCGCGCGTAGAGCAGGTTCTGCATGAGAGTCTGATCAAACACGGACGGATCCTGCGGGACGGCGCCGAGAATATCGCGGAGACTAGTCAGGGTCACGTCGCGGATGTCTTGGCCGTCAATGGAGATGGACCCTGCGGTTACGTCGTAGAATCTGTAGAGAAGCTTCAGCGTGGTGGACTTGCCTCCTCCTGTCTCGCCGACGAGTGCGACGCGTTTACCAGGCTGGGCGGTGAAGGAAACGTCCTGGAGGATAGGTCTGGCTGGGTCGTAGGCGAAGGAGACGTTTTTGAACTCGACTTGTCCGCCGTGGATCTTAATGTCACGCGCGCATGGTCTATCTTGGACAGATGGCTTTGTTTGCATCAGCTGGTATAGCCACTCTGCGTCGATGACGTGTGTTGTGGCTGCGCGGATGTTATACGCCAACATGGTAATCGGGTAGCTGATGGTTGCCCAGTACGAGAGGACAAAGATGAAGCTGCTGATGCTGTCTGTGCCGTTGGCGACTCTCTTGGCCACCAAGGCCATGGCGGTGACCTGGCCAATCTTCATGACGCCGGACTCGGCCATGCCGATGTACTGATGAAAGTCGTACATAGCTCTCTGGCTCTTAATTGCGTTCCAGATTGAAGTGGCGTAGCGGCTTTCTTCATACTCCTGGCGGTTGTGGTAGGCGACTGTCTGCCAGTTCGTGATGGAGTCATACAGCGTCTCGTTCTCGACACGGCTGGTTTCATTCACTTTTCGTTCTATTTGAACCGTCTTCAAGTTGCCCCTGTACGCGACGTAGAGGTGTACCATTGATGTGGCCAGTATGATGAACCCCATGGTGACGTCGAAGCGACTGCTGAGAATGAACAGGGCGACGAAGAAATCGACAAAGACGGGCGCGGTCTCATACAAGCTGTCGAGCATGTATCCCAGGTTGCTGCCTTGCTCGATGGCTTTCGTCACTCGGCCCGTTGACTTGGATGTGTGGTAGTCCATGGAAAGATTCATGACATGGCGGAATGCGAGCGTGGTGAGCTGTTGGTAGGCAAATTGCGAAATGCGTGTTCCCGCCAGGGACTGGATGGTGGTCAAGCCGGATCCAATGGGGAAGCTCAAGAGTGTCCAGATAATGAGCTCCTTCCAGGGTGCTTGTCCTGCTCAATGTCAGTTTCTGTAATCGTCTCTTGAGGTCGTTCTTCTTATTCCTATGCCTCTCCCTCCTCCCCCTCCACCTCCTCCCCTCCTCTCCTCCTCTTCTTTTTCTTTTAACTTCTCCTCATACTCTTCTTCTTCAAGTTCCCTTCTTGTCCCCCGTAACCATATCAAGAAACAGAATTGAGAAAATGGGAGAGAAAGGAGGCATGACGAACCTGTTGCAGTTGACTGGGTCACTGCCTCTGTCAAAAGACTAAACTGTCTCGGAACCATGTACGTGAGAAATCGCTGCGCTCCAATACAGAGCATCAAAGCAATGATCCATAGCTGCGTCGGCCGATGATTATACGGCAAAATCACTGGCAGAAACACCGTCAGCGTCTTGAGATAGCCGAGCCACCCGCCCGCTTCTTCCAGCCGCTTCTGCTGCTTGCTCTTGATTTCCTTGTCTCCCTCGTCCTCCTCCCCCGATCCATCGTTCCCGTCACCGCCATCATCATTCGTTCCGCCCGCAGCGTGCGCAGAGCCGTACTCTGCTGAGGGGGCCGAAGTCCACGGCCTATCATCAGTCGTGCCACCCGCAGCAGCAGAACCTGAAGTAGCACCGCCGTGGAGAAGACTCCGGGTCTCCTCGACAGTAGCTTTCTCGCGACTTGGATCCCGCTTCGCCAGCACGACCAAGCAGGGAAGGAAGGCAGCTACGAAGAGCATTATGCGAAAAGATTGCACGCAAACAAGGTGAAACCCCCACCAGTCATTCTCGGCCAGTGTGGATGAGGTGAGGCCCAGGGTGATGGCGTCAAAGACTGCGCCGAGGGCCCAGGCTAGGACGTAGGCGGGCAAGAAGGGCGACTCTCCTTCGATGAGGAAGATGCTGATGGCAAACCATATGAGGATGCTCGAGAAGGCGTAGAGCTGGATATGGGGGTACCACCGGCACGTATGATGAGCTGAGTCAGTCACTCTGGCTCGACAATCAAGTTGACAAGTTCGCGAAAAAGATGATGGGCCTGGCTTCACGCGCGTGCGGTTTACTCACCGTCTCACTCGGCACACTCGTCCGCGTGTTCAAGTCCCTCGTCGTTGAACTGACAATGCCTTCCCAAATCTAGTCCCGCTCCGGCGCATCAGCAACAAGCAGATCCCCAAATACTGGTCCCTCACCCGCGGAAAGGACAACGCCATAAACTCACAAAGGTCAGCACGACAAGCGGTGAAAGCCATTGAAGCCACGATCTGTGTCGGGGACCAATCGCGTACGTCGTTCGACGAGAAGGGCTCTGCGTCAGGGCGCGCAAAACGGGCCAGCAGGAAAACGCGACGGCATTGACCACCGGGAATACAATGTGGAGAATAACCAGCGCGGATACTACCGACGATGATGTATCCAAAGTCGTCCTCATGGTCGTTGGGGCGATAAAGTCCGTGGATGATCAGCGGGTGGACGCGTCTAGAGCGAAAAAGAACAGGAAGGTGAAACGCGCGTTCTACCTCGTTCTGACGCTTTGTAGTGCCACCATGAGATTTGGTGTTGAATTCTGGTGAGAAAATGAGAAGGTCGCAGAAGTGTGACGGAAACAAGGCCCAAAGATCCTGCGCATGGATTAGGACGTACGTACAATGCACAGTTCAGGAGCTTGAGAAAGGACTGACATGGGATGTGGCAGTGCCGTAAGATCCAAGATGCTGTAGGCTCGGCAGTGGACCGAGACGTGGCAGAGTCGATGTGAATGAATGCAAGACGGAAAGGACTTGGAAAAATTGCAACAAACTCTTGTGCCCCTCCAAAATTACGCCTCGTGCACTTACCTACAGCTATATTTATGTCCTTGACGACCGCTTACGATTAAGGAGATGAAAAACGAGCGACAAGAAAGACGTAACAGGCGGGAAGCCCACGTGACACAGATTATATGCAGGTGGCGATATGAACGCATGTATGTACTCCGTTACCCGTACATGAAATGAGTCACGTCGTCGCGAAGTAAATACCGCAACCTCATGAACGTGCCGTGACCTGTGAGCCTGGCAAATCTGTACGAGTAATCGGCTATTGACCGCTAACTGCCAAGTGACCAAATTACTGCATTTGTCACAGCCTATCCGAAAAAAAAAACCGCAAATTATAGCATCGGGATCTTTTGGACCATTGTGCAGTATCTTTACTTACAGACTACAGTCAGGCCAATTTCATATGCTAGACATATGCAATTGAGCACAGAGTGTAAAACTTGAGCGACGGCGTTGAACGAACCAATCATTACCGATCACCACCTGGAGAGTCAAAACGGCGAAGCATGCTGTCAACGATCCTATCGACCGGCTCCTTTTCAACCTCATCCTTCCGACTCTCCGAGGTACCCTGAGAAGGAAGGCCTGGCACTTCGTCAGGTATCCCGACTCGGATCACGTTTATGAATTCGCTGTTTAGATATGGATAGAGATCTTGAATGGGATGAATGTCAGGGTCCTAAGGCGCCCAGTCCGGATAGACTATCTAGTATCTCTAGCTCCTCGAGCAGTTTGTTCACGATGCTAGGTAGCAGTACGAACGCTAGCCGTTATCGTGCATGAACATCAAAATCATGACATAATTCAGCATAATCGAATCGTATATCTCGGTCGTTGAACACCGAATCGTCGTAATCGTAA
>SRQL01000603.1:0-16273 GCA_018360575.1 Claviceps sp. LM454 group G7 | reverse complement strand
CCCCCCCCCCCCCCCCCCCCCCCCCCCCCCCCCCCCCCCCCCCCCCCCCCCCCCCCCCCCCCCCCCCCCCCCCCCCCCCCCACGCAGCGAGACCCGAGAAATATCTGTGCACAGTGTAACTACTACTGCAATACTGTAGTCTGTAAGGTACATAGGCACCTGTAACCTGGTACATCACGCATGCGGCATGCACTTTTATTGTTCTCCATAATTCTCGTGACGTTCTCCGCTCGCACTCGCCCCTTTCGACATCATTAACAACGTCGTCATCAACAACACAATTGCTCATCCAAAACATCACGACTTCATCAACTCCAGCACACATCATCCAATCGCATCATCACGATAGTTTTTACGATGCCCATGGTATTCTTAGCGGTGCAGTATCGAATATAATGAGAGAAAGAGTGTTCCTACTTCCGATACTATCTATCAGTGTGCCGTTGTTTCTATCATGTGGTCCTAAGTTTTGAGCGTTGTCTTGGACGAAGAAGAAGATGACGCGACGCCCCAGCTCTGCCTCAGCGACCTCGGTGTTTTTATTCCTCTATTTCTCGGAACCTCCAATTGAGACAGTCGGCGGCTAGGCTCCGATTTCCAAGGTCGGCTGCGTGACAACACGGCATCTGTCACACGGCACACGTCATAGAGGATATTCGCATTGTAACGGGAGCGGCACAGAGCTGAGAGCTCACCTCCGAACCGCGTTACGGCGGATCATTCTCGAGCCTCTTCTACGGATGTATCGTCTCCGCTCACTCGGACTCCGGAGCGTTCAGCAGAGCATTCGGCAGGAAGCAGAAGAGACCTAGACTTGTTAGCCTGAGGTTCATATATATATGGATGGCAGAGTCGGCCTCTCAAGGCTCAGAGGAAACTACCTAGGTCCTTCGGAGTCCTTTGAGAGCAGAGGATTTCTACTGCTCCAAGCCCGAAGCATCCGCTTGTGGCAGCGTCCCCGGCTGGAATGTCTCAGGGCCAGTGTGCCTCCACGTTTATTATTACGACGTTTCACTGTGGATGAACCGACCTGTCTACAATCACAAAAATCCGACTAAACATGTTTCATCAAATGAGCAAGCGATCAAGCTACCAGTAACCGGCAGACACCTGCATTGCACGATAAGATGTATATATACGCATGGTTGATGGTTCCGTCCGCCATCGTTCTTAGCACACGCTCGGGAGAGTCGACTTTAGTTGAGACAGGTACGTCTGAATGATAAATTGTCACGCGGAATGGTAGGAAGTCGAGTGCGCTGAAAGCATTAGATAGGTAACATCAACTGCGAAAATATATACAGACGCCACGCCCTCAGTCTCCTTCCCATGAAGCCTTGAAATGATAAGTGCAATCGGGTGCCAACGTGATGAGCAATGACCTTCTATTCATACAACAAAACGGTAGATCCCGCTTGGCCTAGATGCACAAAATGGTTAGTTGATTGTTGAGTTGTGCTGCGTTGGGGTGTGACTCTAGGCCTTACTTTCTGAGGGAGCCTCTACCATGGGCAATTGACGTAGATGGTTGTCCACGCTTTGATAGAGTTCTTGTCCGGGATACCATTGTCGCGAGCGATCTCGTCTGCGGTTTGCCCGAAGTCTGCAGCAATCGAGTCCAACTCGTCGCCCAAGACAATCCAGTACCAGCCCTTGCCGTGATGCTTAGGGTCACGCTTGCAGCCTCTCTTGGCGACAGCAATGCCAGCGAAAGCGGCAACGGCGAGAGTGGCGAAACGCATGATTGTTTGATTTGGTTGTGAGGTGAGAAATTATTGAGAATATTGCCAGGGAACGAATCGGTGTGCGTGGATTGACCTGGGAGGCAATCACTGATTATATAGGTACTCAAAAGGATCAATGCAATTGCGAAATACAACATGCTATGAACCCCATACATACTCCGTGTGTACCTATCTATCTGCCCATTCCCGAGATTCACTATCGCACCGAGCGGAAGCATTGAGCCTAAAATCTACGTTGAAACAAGGGTTTGATCGCGAAATTAATGCTGTATGTATGAGGCCACTCGTTAAACCCACAGATGGATGGGCTCCGGTGATTCCGAACTGATACATCCGCTGTTCAAGCCTGAACAGTGAAGGCAGCCCGGCTTCTCATGCTCCACTGTAGCAACCCAGCGATCCGCTATATTTTAGGTACCTGCACTACCTGCACCTAGGCCCTAGAGACATGTTCTGTAGTAGGTACAGTACATACTGTATGTCCTCTGTGCGTTGTGAACAGGTACCTAAGCTTGTTGCATCGTTAGCCCGATTCCGTATCAATCGCACGTCCCCGAATGATCCGAGGCCCCTACTCCGTACATGACGACGATGCCGATCTAGAGCCAAGACGTTTGTCTCAGCAATAGAAGTTGTGAGTTATAGGGTCCAGGACTCTAGTACCTACATTACAATATGTACATGATACCTGCTTGAACAATGACGTCGTCATAGCGCGACGGGATTGGGCAACTTATTACCCAGATGATACCCAAATATGTACATAGCGGCGCAGAACCCCCGCGATTGCTGTATCCGGGTGGCAGTGTTCACTGTTGACTATGGATTGTACTCCGTAGAGGTAGCTTAGGATTCCGACGGGGACGATCAAATTTTGTGGTGGTTTTGCGTAGGACTCCTGCCAAGCCGAAACATCTGGAGTGCTGGCAGGGTTTACCAAGCGAAATGCCAGGTCCAGGAGTCGGAGTGTCCGGATCCTTCGTGCATTGCAGAATGAGCCCGGGGGTTTGGAGCTGACTAGGCAGGTACATATGTACATACATATACATTGTGCATGTGGTCGCAGCTTGTATCGTCGGCAGCTTTCCAACGTAGCTTTGCAAAATACCACCCTAACCAACACCTAGGGTGCGTCTTATGTACATGGTACGTGCAGTCAGTGGCGATATAGTACAACCACCGATTACCTCGGAGAGGTACCTTTGAGGTACCTATATACATACATACGTAGGTACATATGTATCATGTCCGTATGTCCGCGCGATATCCATGTTTCGCACGAGTCACGGACACACGAGTCACGACTCACGACTCACAACTCACACCGGCAACCTGCAAGTGAGCTGTACATACTCCGTAGCCTGTACTCGGTAGTCAGACTCATCAGGAGTCAGAGGTCGACATAACTTACTCCGTATAACTAGGTATGTAGATATAATTCAATCAGGGTCTCATTATGAAGTACGGAGAGGTGTGCAACCTCCATAATTGTTATTTAGTATCCCCAACCACCACGAGCGGCGATATGTGTCGTGACTCGTAACATGTAACCAGCCGAGTACAATTATCGACCGACCACTTCCGTCATCCCATCATCGTAGTTTTCCACGAGATTTTGTATTAACGGCATCTTTCCCTGTATGAAGCATTTGCGCCTATTGCCAACGACATAGGAATTGCATCTACAGTGTTCTCACCATGGATCGTGCCTCTGAGGCCAGAAGCCGAAGCCCGCAGTAGTAAGCACCTAGTGATGCCTTCTTTGCCATGCGATTGCGGGGTTAACATTGGTCTGGGCCTTGCCAGCATCGCCTCCTCCAGTACGGAGTACATATGTAGTATGTAGGAACAAACAATCCTCATTCCTTTTGAAGCTGTTAGCCGTTTCTGGTGGCTCGACCGGACGCGGTTTTTGACTGGAGATGATCTTTCTCTTGGACCGTACAATCCCTTATTCGTCAAGAGAGAGACGTCGAGACGAGGCCAGAAGGTAGTCTTTGTCTAGGCTCCCTATCACATCGTAGCAACTCGACGGTACATACATACTGAAAAGAGCTCTGAATAAATTCTTCATTCGCGCCGTCAACATCAGCGCCACCTACTTCAACGGTGTTCAACCAGCGCCTTCAGTCCGGAACCGAAAGCGACATGTTCCACCTCCGGCTCCGACTTCCGGAGTTTGCTGTCCCAGATGCGCCTATAAATAATTCGCCTTCCACAGCCACGAATTCTCCGGCCACGAGCAAGGCTTTGAAGTGGTTGGAGGTTCATGGGCATGAGACTGGTATGTAGTAGGTACGCAGATGCGTCGTGCGTCTCAACGAATGGCGCCGCTAATGGGCGACCCGAGAGGCATTGGCTTATTAGGAGAAAGTGAGGGTTTAGCGGTAGCTTCAATTGTAGCTTAGGTTGATGTTGCCATTGACGCACTGATTGACGCAGGAGGTGATAGCGTCGCCACTCGGGAGTATTGTTGGTTGGAGAAGTCAATTAAGCCTTTTTTGTATTCGGTTTCAAATTTATTTCTACATTTTAAATCCAAGTTCGATCCATTGACCTTTGAAGCATTCGCCCCAGTACATGTTATCGTCGTGATGCAGTGCCGAATGGCCACGTGTTTATGTCAAATATCGCCGGTTGCCGGGAATATGTATGTAACAAAATGAGGGTCCTGCATAATGATACCCTTCCATTATCGAAGTACTTCGGGTAGTCATCTCAAAATACGACAAATGATCCCGTGGTCGATACCGTGGCACGGGCGAGATCTATCCAGCTCTCGTACCGAAGCAAATGTTCCGGGTTAGACCAGAGTGATCGGAGAAATTGCAACGCCGGGTAATTGCACCATATTCCCGTTCTGGAAAGCGACTCTACAAACAACTTCTCGACGAAAACCTGCTGTTCTCGATTGAACGTTATTTCCACTCCAGCAATAAAAAGAGGAAAGAAAAGGTCGTGGGACAAATCATGTGTCGATCCAGCTATGGTATACTTGACGTCTTTGAGAAGGCCATCTATCAGTGTGCCGATGGAGCTAGACTTCTCTTCAGCTGTCGCAAAAGCTTGATAGCTATAGATAAGAGTGGCATAGTAGTAAACCCGAGTTAGGGCGTGGAAACATTCGCGCAACGCTTGGCTTTGACTGGCGCTTCTTAACCTCGGGCATGCCATTGTGCGCTTGTGCGCTTCCTCTGCATGACGGTGCCACACGCTCATGTTTACAGAGCATAGAGCGCCATTTGCCAGCTTCGTAAGATGCCTCTTTCGTTCCAACGTTGTGATCTTGTGAATGAGACTTGTAAACGCCCAGCCGGACACCGTGTTACTGTATTGCAATGATGGGGGTGAAAATGGCAGCAACTCATTGTCGAAGGCAGTCGTGCCAGTCAAAATTTCCATATCATTGATATCTTTGAGAAGAAATTTCAGAACAGAGTCCGTAGATGTACTTTGGTGAGCATCGAGCTGATAGATGTTGATTATTCTGCGGCATGCGCGTAAATGAATCTTCCAATTGTGTGAGCCTGGCACAAAGACCTCTGTGTAGCAGAGCGCAAGCATTGATGCCAGAATCTCGATGGCAGGTATAGTATCGATGGATTCTGCTACTCTTGACTTGCCAGATCTTAACTCCGAATCCATCTTAGCGCTCAATCCCCGAAGACATCGGTCGCGCAACGAGCAATATATGCCGAATAAAGAATTCGACTGCTCGGGGGACATGCCTGGCGTCATCGATAAGTGGGCAGCTGCGAGACTGCTAACGGAAAGCTGAACACACGCCGAATATTGGAGAGAGCTCTGGACGATTGTACGCCAAGGATGACTTGGCTGGTCAATCCAAGTCAACCGAGACACAGCTTTCGTGCAGAAGTGATGAATCAGCGTTTGGAACATCGATACAGATAGTGACGCATCTGCGAGTTTTACATCCTTTGTCAGTCCGGGTCCTATGCTGAGGAGGGCTAGTGCTTGAGAGCTTGAGACACTCGTATCTTCGGTCAATGAGTTGAGAGGTTCGGAAATCATCGATCGTGACGCTTTGCGACCATTTCGGGCGGCAGTCTGATCATTTCTGAAGAACTTGGAGCAGGAGACAGGTGCGTGTTTCCCCGCGTGTTTCCCCCTACTTGCGATTCCTTGATTCCATTTGAGATGAACAGCCTGGAATCCAGGACAGCTAAGACCCCGGCTGGCGCATTTTAGGCATTGTGGTTCAGTTCGGTCGCATTTAATGCGTCGCTTTGTGCACATAGGACAATCTACCCTGAATTAGAAGAAGCACCACGTAACGTAATAACAAAACAACAACAACGAGGAGATTTCTGGGACGTTCGAGCTTCATATACAACAACAACAACAACAACAACAACAACAACGAGGGAAATTTACCCACCACGGCACGCAACGGCTCGGTTGGTAGGCAAGCTAGTCATCCGTACATTGCCCATGGTGCGAAATTGACCGCTTTCTAGACTGACAGATGCCATGGGTCCTGTCTGAGCAGTGAGAACCCTTGGTTCATTAACGAAGAAGGCGAGAGTCGCACTGCACTTCTTGCCCACTTGTGACTGAGGGGCAGGATGACTGACAGGTAGGTTGACAGATAGGAGGTATGTATAAGTAGGTAGGTAGGAGGTAGTTAAGATATATGAAATGGGCCGGTTCCGATTGGCCTCTGTTGAGAGGGGAAAGAAAAAGTGAAGATGGTTATCTCGCCCCGTGGACTCCAAAACTAGAACCATAACAATCCAACCCGTGGCTTGGCATTAGGCAAGCGCTATGTTCGTGTTGAATGAGACCAGAAACAGATCAAAAAGCAGGGCAGAGACGATATGTGCCGTCAGAGGCGCATGTGGGGATAAATCACTTTCGCGGCGATGTATAGTAGGTACATAGGTACATACACTTACCTAGGTATACATACCCAAGTCTTCGCTGTTTATGTACGGAACCATTCAACCATCAACAGACATAGGGATTCTATTTATCAGCATGTAAAATTTTGACAGAACAGAGACAACATGATTTGTTTTTTCTTGGATTGTAGGTGCATATGCTTTACAGAGTTATTCCAACCAGTATAGGTACCTTGGTACCTGCCGTGTGGCTTGAGAATTACTCGGGGAACTGTATAGAATTACTTGGCGAACTGTTTTTGCCGCCATCTACGTACCCAAACTACCCTCCCCTCCGTACGTGTTCATCTAGCATCGCCGAATTCATCAACGTTGCACATCATAATGGGAACCTCCACCTACAAAGACGCTCACCGCGCTGATGGCTGAAGAAGTCCTTCGTAAGGCTGATTATCAACTACGTAGCCAGAAATATCAACTAACCATGACTTCAAGGACTACGATCAGCCACTCCTCCGAATATAAGACTCGAAATTCCGAATCCGTAACCTCCGTGGTCAACCTCACAACCCATCAAACAAAAATGCCACGGTTCCGAAACGAGTTGCTGTCAGTCACAAAGGCCCTAGCGCCGCAGCCGACTCTTGAAAGCGATCCCGATGTGCCTCGGCCGTCCCATCCCATGAGCCATGACGACACGCCGGTGTTCTCTATGCCGTCAAGTCCCTCGCTGCCAAACTCGCTGTAGCAATTTCCTCCGACGCAGAGCAAGCTGACGTCGAGTTTTTCGAGTCACACACAGCCGACGCCCCGCCGCAGCCGATATTCGAAGCCAAGCCAACGTCGCTAACTCTCACAGTTCGAAATTGACAAGGCAGAGGCATCACGTGCCTCGATGAAATAGAAGAACACCACACGAGGTCGCGAGGTGAGGTAGAGGTAGAGCATCACGGCCGTCCTCATCCATGGAGGAAAAAGCCAGCTGCCCACTACCTCGACGTCCTCTGGATCATCGTGGCAAAACACCGTGGTGTCACGGGCGTTGGGACAGACACCATGACTAAAAAGCCAGTTGGACATGCTACGTGCCACGTGAGACTCTCAACGGTTTGCGATTAAAAAAACGCAGTACCCAATCTGCCGTTCTACTCTAGTGGTTCACCAAATCTCAGGAAGATCCGGTTGTCGAAGTACTCCCGCTTCTATGCCGCGAGACACAGAGCCTATTGGAACACCAAGGGGGTGGATTTCTTCTGTCAATATCTTGAAGGAGATTCAATCGTCGTGAGAGGGCTGTTATGCCGTCATTGAGTACTGTTCAGAACGTCGAGTCACTTAAACTCAACTGTCCAGGTAAGCCACACTTGATTGCATCAGTTCTAATATCAATCATGGTCCAAAAAAGTTGCGCCCAGCGTCCTTGTCTGGCCACCCGGGTCGGACGATGGCGAACGGTCATTCTCCTCTGCCAGAGTCCTCTCCTCGACTGGTGGAGCCCTTTGAAGATATGTAGATACACCCAAGGCATAGCAGTGTCTGAGGCAGTGGTTGGGAGTACCGAGTAGGACAGATAAGATACTGAAACGGAAATACGCGTCGTGAGGAGGGAAGTTCGGACAGCTGCCAGGGCTGCGATCTTGTTTGCAAGGGTGAGGTCTACCATGACCTTTTTCGCTGACCCCGAATTTGACCGTGATGCAGACAAGATCTATATTAGTGATAGATAGGATGCGTACGAGCGCTTGTCTCATGTTTCGACTTGTATATCAGCATCAGCACCTGTCTCAATGTGAATATCCCAGGAATTGTGCCAAAAATACCGCTGTCGCATGATCATGCCAGTCAACGTTTCACCTGGATGACTCGAGAGTCGAGACTCATTATTGCGAACGCTGCTTTGTCGATTTGCAGGTGGCCTTTCACCTGGAACCTCTACCTAGTGTACGTACTTCAAAATTGTACGAGCTCAATGAACAAAGAAAAAGGGTAACACACAATTGGGCACACTGTTCCTTCGTGGATATTTCCCCGAGTGTCACAGAGGAACATCGTCGGGCTGTGTTACGCGTATGATGTGTTGTACACACTCCACCCATTTTGCATTGTAGTGGTCCGGAAATAATTTCCGAACCGCATTTAATCGCCTACGTCTGAACACCTGAACATTGGCTCACTTGTAGCATTCAGCCGGAAGCAGGTTGAATACCTTTCCGAACCCCATGTTAGTTTGAGGTCTAGAGATCCTTAAAGGGCCAAAGCCATTTATCGTGTTGCGAGTTGACGATTCCTCAGTCTTTCAAGCCCCAACGGCGTAGCCCTTGTATCTGGTCTCTGTCGGGGAACTGGTCACAAACGGCTGAAGCCAGGTAACAAAGAGAAGAGGGTCAGAACTCATGCAAGCGATGAAGCGAAGAGACAATGAAGGAGGCAGGATATTTCCGAACCTCGGACAAGAGGTAGGTCATCTCGTCTGAGGATCTATAGGTATACATGCCATTTGAGGCATCCGCGGTCAACTTAGAGTCCCATTTCGCTAAGACCGTGGCGGCTTCTTACGAATAAGTAGTCATAGTCGCGGGACTGGGAAATCCGACTTCGCAATAACTCGATGTCGTCCAACAAACAAATGCACCAGACCCAGACAACAATGTAAAGCTTGGATGCAACTCATGTGTATTATGTATGCGGCTGATATGTACTACAGAGGTTCTACATATTACAATTTATCGGTATAAAGGATAGAGGGCTGCTTGTACTAGGTAGGCGGCCTGCTCTGATGGCTTGCGACTTACCTACATGTCCGCGATTGCAGCCCTCTCTCGAGATTGTAATCTTAGCCTATGCCTTACGTACTCCATCTGTATCTCGCTCATTCCAGCTTCCACTGTTCGTCCTTTACGTAGGTAGTGCGTTTCAGCTCGTGACATTTGGGAGCGGCTTCTCTTTGATGCTACGAACAGTTTAACATCTGGTCGTTGCTCGGCACAGGAGTCGTTTCAATTCCAACTAAAATGGGTGAGATCAGGCGCCAAGCAAGCCTGGTGCTACCTGAACATCAGGCCGCAGCCTCGACGGCTGTCTTTGTGATTCACCTCTTGCATGCACCGGGATAAGCTATTTATAAAGTCTGTTAAGTCACGAGTCACGAGTTCCCATATGTACATACATACTGAGAAAAAGCTGGCCCCAGCCGATGTTTCCGACAAAATTGAAATGTGACGTTGGTGCTTGTTGTCTGCCGGCGCCAACACGTTTCGCCCCTTTTGATTGGACCCATGAGTCACGTAAATGTTATCATTACCTAGGTAGGTAGTACATTTACACGCTGAGATGACAAAGTTCGCGATCCATGTTACGATCCATGAGCTGGAGGCAGTGCACAAAAGAAAGGTTACAGAGGTAGGTACTGTCTATGTGACACGCAAGGGGCGAAAAACACGGGATGGATGATGGCCCCGACGGGAAACCGCTCAACTCCACCCCACAGCCCCGCCATTGTCGTATGTAACCGCGTTTGTCAAAGTCTCAAAGCGTTTTGAGATGCATCATGCGAGCGAAGGTACATATGCATGTACATGCTATGCATTAAGACACGCAGTGGACGTATCTACAGTGGAATGCAGATACATAGTTATCGCGCTCTCTCATCGATACGAAACGGATCTTCCTTCATACAAATAGAAGCAGCCTTCCCGCTCTCCTCTGCGCACACCAATCTGCGGCGCCAAAGCCTGGAAATTTCCCGTCCCGCCACACACTGATAGGCATCGTTCAAGATGCGCCTTGCGTCCTCATCCGTCCCTCTTTTGGCCCTGGCGGCCCTCGACGTCTGCTTCGCGGTGAAAGTCAACCCACTGCCCGCGCCACAGGAGGTCAGCTGGGGCTCGTCTGGCCCGAAGACTGTTGGACAACTGAGCCTGCGTACCAACTCAGACGGACCATTCCAAGCCAATAAATCTCATGCCAATACACAACTGCTGCAGGACGCTTGGAATCGCACCTTCACGACAATTACTACTTTAAAATGGGTCCCAAAAGCTATCGAGGAGAATATCACAAAATTCGAGTCATTTCCAAAGTTTGGGCTTGATAAAAACAACAACACCAAGAGAGATTCCGACATCAGAGTTTTGCTCAGCGAGATTAATGTTCAAGTTACAGACTGGTCTGCCGACCTGCAGCATGGCGTCGACGAGAGTTATTCTCTCAGCATTAACTCATCATCGCCTACCGTGGAGGTGATTGCCAAGACGGTTTGGGGCGCTCTCCACGCCTTCACTACCTTCCAGCAGCTCGTTATTTTCGAAGATCAGCAACTCATTGTTGAGCAGCCTGTCACTATTTCGGATTTCCCCAAGTACCCATATCGAGGTGTCATGATTGACACGGGGCGAAATTTCATTTCCGTGGGCAAGATCAAGGAACAAATCGACGGCCTCGCCTTGTCCAAGATGAACATTCTTCATTGGCATATCACCGATGCTCAATCTTGGCCAATTGAACTCCAGTCCTACCCAGAGGTTACCAAGGATGCCTATTCCCCAGAGGAGAGATATTTGGATCACGATGTTAAAGATATCATCTCATATGCCCGCGCGCGTGGCGTTCGAGTCATCCCCGAGATTGACATGCCCGGTCACTCGTCCTCTGGCTGGAAACAAATCGACGAAGATATCGTCACCTGCGAGAACAGTTGGTGGTCCAACGACAATTGGACGTACCACACAGCTGTGGAGCCCAACCCGGGCCAGCTGGACGTAATAAATCCCAAGACGTACACCGTTGTTCAGAAAATTTACGCGGAAATCTCTAAGCGCTTCGCCGACAATTTCTTCCATGTTGGGGGTGACGAGCTGCAACTTGGCTGTTTCAACTTCAGTCAAGCAATTCGAGAATGGTTTGCTGCTGACCCAGGACGCAATTATTCTAATCTCAACCAGTACTGGGTTGATAAATCCTATCCTCTCTTCATGTCAGATGAGAATAGTGGCAACAAAGAGCGTCGTCTGATCATGTGGGAAGACGTCGTTCTATCGGCAGGATCCGGTGCCTCGAATGTTTCCAAGAGCGTCATCATGCAGTCGTGGAACAACGGTGTTGGGAACATTGCCAAGTTGGCTGAAGCTGGATACGATGTCATAGTTTCTAGTTCCGACTTCATGTACCTCGATTGTGGCTTTGGCGGCTTTCTCACGAATGATCCCCGTTATAATTCTCCTCAAGCGAACCCCAATCTGAACGATACCGAAAAAACCACTTTCAACTATGGTGGTCAAGGCGGGTCATGGTGCGCTCCCTATAAAACATGGCAGCGCATTTATGACTATGACTTCACAGCCAATTTGACAGAGGCTCAAGCAAAGCACATCATCGGAGCTGCGGCTCCATTGTGGTCTGAACAGGTTGATGACACTGTTATCAGTGGTAAGATGTGGCCTCGTGCTGCTGCTTTGGCTGAGTTGGTTTGGTCTGGTAACAAGGACCCGAAGACTGGAAAGAAGCGAACCACGTACATGACTCAACGTATTCTTAACTTTCGAGAATATCTTGTTGCAAATGGCGTTGCAGCATCCCCTTTGGTTCCCAAGTATTGTTTGCAGCACCCACACCATTGTGATTTTTACTCTGATCAAAGTGCAGTCCATTGAGTAGTTACCAATACCAATACCTACCTACTTAGTTTAGAAAAAAATAGAATTCATTTCTCATCACACTACCTTTTTGTAAGCCTCAACTATGGCCAGTTCAGTTTTGTGCCTGCGCCCCAACAAAGTTCGAAGAAAGCTTGCATGGCGCCTTGGAGATCTGCATGTAGAAAGGCCATCCTACCTAACTTAACATACACCTACCCCTGGCTTCTCGAGGCAATTCCCATGATCGCAAGAATCGAATGCTTCTTTTCCTTTGGGATTTAGATAGATTATAGCCATTTATGAAGAGACTTTCGCATTTCACGACATCGTTCAGCCAATCCTTCGAATCCGAGACTCTGAATACGTCCGTAAACCTCCGTGGTCAACCTCGCAACTCATCAAACAGAACTGCCACAGTTCCGAACCCGTCTTCGAGCTGCTTTCGGTCACAGTGGAATCATTGCCGTAGTCAAATCCAGAAAGCGATCTCGATGTGCCTCTCTCAAGCGTCTCGTCCCATGAGCTGTGACGACACGCCGGTGTCTCTCTGTCGCAAAGGTCTAGTTCTTGCACCAGTGTAGGTTCATTTGTTAGCTATATTGTTACGTACGCGGGCAAGGCCAAGAAGCACACGCTACAGTATGGGCAAGTCGTTGAGTCAGGCCACCAATAAGTATACGGAGCTCAATCAAAATGGGCCATCTGCCGTTCTTAGGGCCATGAACATCTCCATCGCGGAATGAGATTGGTCTACGCAGGAGCCGAGGCATGTTCTCATTGACGAGGACATCTTTGTCGCCTCCCACACCAACCTGATCATTGTGAAGCGCGCTGACAGTGCGCTCATCCAATGTCGCAGCCTGTACTCCAAGTATCTCCACCGGCAGAGATGACGTACCTGCGCTTCCTTCGGTCCGTTGAGTGAACCAGCGATAAACCTCCGACCTCGGGCGAAGAATCGTATAGGTACTGTCGTACTGCCCGCTTTATGTACTCGAGCGAAGGATAAACCCAAAATCATGCTCGGGCTGTCTTGATGCTTCATAAGCCGCATACAGTTCAGTGAGCTGCAGGCTTTCGCCGACGAGAACGCCAATGACGCATTCAGCAGTCCTTACGAAGAGGACAGGCCGTGGCCTATGGCATGTTTGGAGTGGTTCAGAGCCGGCAACTACTGCGAAGATAATCACTGCGAATTGACCATCCCCGCCATGGACATACCAAGTTCGGTCGACTTCGGAAACTCGAACAACATGTCGGTTGAGCCGGAGGAGTACCCACTAACGTTTGCTGAAGTTATTGGTATCCACCAGCATCGTCAGGAGGAAATTGAGACGATCGGCAATCGACACCTCGACCTCCGATATGGCTGGCGGCCTGCATGGTGGCCATCTCGACGATCTGGTGAGACTCGAGAGAAAAGCTGCTTTGGTGGCGGCGGCAAATGCAGATGATTGGTCTCGACGTGGCTTCGCAGCACGATGAAGATCTCGGCGCCAGCCTGAACCCACCACCGTGACGCGTGCATCAGCGTTTGGTCGTTCATATCAATCTGTCACGCTCGCATGATTCAATCCTCATGCCGCTGAATGACCAAGGCGGCCCGGGCAAAGCCTTGGTCGTTAAAGTCGGGCAATTGTTGAAAGGCTGCATGACCTTGGCCGCGCCAACTGGCATAGCTGCTTCAAACACAGGTGGCGCGACGATCCAACTCGCTGTTGTGGCTCCAGGTAAAGCACACGAGTGACAAAAGCTACACGTCGCCTCAGCAGAATGACCTCGCCAAAGTTCTCTTGCTCATTTTGGATGAGAAGTCCATGGTTGGCTTGCGGCTGCTGTGTTTCTTCCATCTACACACTTAGTCGATAATGAGGTGCGAAACGCAGCGACAAGGTCGGGTTAGGACCAACTTTCTGTGATGCGGATGTCAGCAGCACGCACTGAGCTTGGAACACGGGTGACCAACTCACTAATACCTACTCATCATTCTCAGTTAGCTAAGAAGGGGGCATCAAATGAGGGTCCGGATGGCGGCACACAACTAGACGATGACGATACAGCGGGGTGACGATCAGGAATGGCTGGACCAGACGTAACTGGATGCGGAGTAGTTACTCTCCACGATGGCGAGAATCAAGAAAGGGAAGGGGAATTAAGACACCGGCAGTAAAGACCAAGATGGCGATGGATCGAATGACGACGAGGGCGACAAAAGGGAGCGATTCCGAGTGTCGCAAACTTTCTCATCGGAGGAGAGATAACAGGGTGGCGGACAGAATTGCGAAAAGAGACGAGGTCCAGTGAACTCAAGTACTGTAGCAGATCGTGCGTATCGCGTCCATCGCACTCAGGATCGGCCACCCAATCTGGCCAATCGATTACGACTACGAGCGAAGGCCTCTCTTCAAGGTATGTACCAGCCTTGCCACTAAATCACGAAGGCCTCGAGGAAGTTGATGATTATTAATGGTGTATTCCCATCCAAAGCATTGTTCGTTTTTCTGTAGTTCTCTCGTCATCATGAAGGCGTGTTCTATTACACCCAAGGAAACGGATCCCTGTGCCACAGTCGTTGCGTCATCAATTTGTAAGGCTCCATCGAAAAGAGATCGGTGCCTTCGAGATCGAGGTTGGCAGGGCTGTCAATGAGGTCGGAAGAACTTTCGGTAAAGACATCAGCCGTCATCAAAAGCGTCTGTCTTCGTCCATTAGGCTGTTTCGAAGTCGCTAAGGGACCCTATGTACTGGAATAGACATCAGCGTTGATCCGTTCATAAACATCCCTAAGAATCGAGACCCGATCCACATTGACACAATTAACAGAATATAAGTCACCAAGAATCCCGCCAGCTTAAGACGGCCAGTAGGGTTTCTCGGCGTTGTATGATTCGGCTCAGGCGACATACCGCTGGGATCTTGGAGTATGAATGCCTCTGGAAGAGTGAAGTTTCCTATGAATAACACGTGTAGTGGAGGAAGCAACTGGTAAAATAACACGCAGAGGAGCTTGTCAATTTAGATGCTAGAAAAAAACGCGCAGCTTTGGAAAGAGCTTGGCTCTTGGAGCGAGACTCTACTGGCCGAGAACGAAAATTCTGGAGCCGAAAGCAGGCCAGCGATCAGATCGCAGCCAGGCAGGAGGTGTCGCTTACACTCGCCCCCAGCAGCACATGCTAGAGTACATAATAAGATGGCACGATTGGAATTCGAAGAACTCGGACTATGTACCTACGAGATACTTCCGTCGCGGCCCTATGCTGCGCTTCGGGGCGACGGAAGACTCGCCTCGCTTCGCTTCGGGTTGGAGAGAGTCGGGCTGGAAAGGTGAGGTTTGCGGATGGTATGGCGGTTCAGCGCGAAATTTGCGGGACGCGCAGGTGCCCTCCGGGGGGATGACTGCGGCTGGTCTGGGGGATTTTAGGGGCCCTTCACAGAACGCGGGATGGCGGGCGACTGCGTCGCCGCCGCAATGGGTTGCCTCAGTTAAATCGCAATCGCACGGAGTAAGCAATCAGGACAAAACAAAAGGGCGGGCAGGCAGCGCGGGATGGGCTCATGTTGGTGCACACTGCAACTTATTATTCCTTTCCGAACAGAAATACTCCCTTCAACGTCAAAAAAGAGAGAGTTGGGTTGGAAGTGAGGTTTGCGGATGGTACGGCGGTTCAGCGCCAATTGTGCGGTTCAGCGCCAATTGTACGGTTCAGCGCCAATTGTACTCCGTACGGGGCGACTTTTTGGCAGGACCGAAAAGTGAGAATCTCAGAACAGGATTGCCCCAGTTTTCTGGGAAAAGAGCGTTTTGGGTTAGGGGCTCCGCAATTGTCCCAACCTTATTATAGATGTATGTAGATGAAACTTGAGCGTCAACAGAGACATCATATCACTGATGTCTCCGGGTCAGCCCCGCTCAGCTGTGTCAGCCGTCCACCTGACACCATCGCATGGCGTCACTGCTGCCTTGCCAGGGGTAAGATGACTTGTATGATGTAACCGCCCCCAACTTTTCTTCGCCCATCCCTAATCGTCCCCA
>SRQL01000602.1:0-16360 GCA_018360575.1 Claviceps sp. LM454 group G7 | reverse complement strand
CGCCCCCCCCCCCCCCCCCCCCTCCTCCCGGGCCTCCCGGGCCTCAAATAAAAGAAGAAGAAGTCTAAGAAGAAGATCGGATTCCCAAAACAAGAAAAGGAGTTGAAAAAAAAACGTACTGTCTTCTGAAAATTCTTTGACAATCTCCATGATGCCCGCTATGCCAGGTTCCTTGCAATTGGAATGGTAAAAGAATGCTTTGTCACCTGCATTCATATTGCGCATGTGGTTCCTTGCTACAATCGCAACGTCAGTCATGCGAATCCTACCCCGGAATGCAAAAAAAAAAGAGGACAAGGCGGAAAGATCAGATGTAGAGGAATAATGGTAAAAAGAAAGGGAAGTACTGTACCTGGGTACGCGCGAATGCCATCCCACCCCTCAGGTTCCTTCTTCGCTTTCAAATCATCAATCGAGAACCGCACATCAATGCCGTTCTCAAGACGCGTCTCTGGCTCGGCCTTCATGAGCCAGTACCACTCGCCTTCATGGCGGGGAGCCTCCGGGTTGATGGTAGGTATATCGCCCACGTCTACACTCCCCGTTGTCTCTTTTCCGTGACTCGCATCCGTGGCCTTGGCCTTGATGGCTTTGCTAGGCTCATCGGGAGGGGACTTCGTAGTAGCCGCCTCACCACCTTTTGGTGGTTTGGTCGTAGGATTGCTCTTCTGGGGTTCCTTCACGGGAGGCGTTCTGGCACACAACGTGGCGTTAAAAGTCTGTAGACTGTTTGTCTTGTGCTCCAACTACCTCTCCTTCCAGAATCCACACCAGTCAATTGTCGAGTTTGTAGCCGCGACAAAGAGGATACATGGGTACCTATGTATGGAGCAATAGCAAGGAGGTAGACCGTAGCATACAACATTAGGTACTCCGTACATACCTCTCGGGTCTGGGGGCCGCTGCCGCGGCGGCAGCCTGACGGGAGGATCTTCGCTTGGGAACCGGTTCAGCGGAGGAGTCCGCGGCGCGGGGGGCGGCCCGCTTTCTGGGGGGCATTGTGCGATGCGTTTGCGTTTTGTGATGAGATATTGCCGCCTCGCGTTGTGCCTTGGGCTGTGAAATGTGATGTCTCGTTCAGCCAAGGCTCGTTGAGCCGTAGGCAGTGTGGCAGAGGAGCGAGTTCGTCGTTGATTCGTGTGCCTTGAGTCCTGAGTCCTGACCGTTGAGAACTTGAGACGTGATTGTTGTGGAGGTGGAGTACGTGGAGTCCCGTCCCGGACCAACTTCCCGACTCCCGAGCCCCAATTCCATTCATTCCCCTCTCCTTTGTCCGACTCCTCGCTGCTGTTGTCCCGCAACGGTCTATTCATATTGTCGACAGTGACGAATTATGCCCTGCGAGTCTGCGACAGACACAGGATCTAATCACCGATACTGAAGAGATGATGGAGATGCGGCTCAGCATTTGCCACGTGGCGGAAAGCAGGCACAGACTGTTGCCGTGGCTGGGTCGCTTCATTGAACACCATGGCCATGAAAATTTCGCCGAGTGTTTTCTTCCATGCAAGAGCGCAAGATGGCCAGTCTCGACAAGGAGTTGAATCTTGTTGAGCGATACATGCAGCGAGCGTGTGGATGCGTTTGTGTGCTCTCGGAAACATTTCTCTCCGCAGAATTGCGCTCTAAAGACAAGAAGCCGTCGAGCATATACCTCGGAAAGACGATTGTGCAATTGCTCAGCGTTGACTTGTCCCGAATTGTGGGAAACTCGTCGTGGACCTGTCTGTCTGGACTCTGCGTAAACCTACCTATGCTGAGTATGTACCCTAGTATTCGGGCGGCCATCATCCCGCCTACTTGATGCACAGGTGGAATTCAAGACTGCATCACTCCAGAAAGAATGGTGCTCATCCAGAAGTCGGTTGGCAGATGGGGTTCGTGACGGGCGTGTCCGTCAATCATGCACTCGACACGACGGGAAGGCGATTGTTATCACGCCAAAGCCCCTCAGATGTGGATTCCAATGCAGCAAAAATGGATTCAACGCAAGGGGATGGGGACCTGGCTTGCAACTCTGCGATGTGGTCGTTTGATTCGACGGATCTGTTGCCGCGCAAGATAGTGGCGTTGATAAAGCTTGCGGATCGGTACATATCATATAACCGGTCAGCTCACAAGACGATTGTAAAGCAGATGGCCGCCTTCATTCAAGCTCTCTCAAACTCAATAGGACCTGTAGCGAGATGTCTGGAAATCGGACTGTCGGAGCTATTTCCGACTCCAAAGGTCCGACGGTAACTGGGGCCAGCATCCGCGGAGGACCTCGAAAATGGTGGCAGCTAGGCGGAGAGGATGTCAGCCATTTACCCATTGATGCTGACCATGAGCTCGTATCCTCCATGTCATCGTTGGAAGAGGCCTCAAAACAGCAAAGCCAGACTGAAAGCAGACCCGTAGCCCCAGAGGCTCACGACGTGTACAAGCCCGTGGATGGATTCGAAGGTGCTCACCGATTCGACCCAGCAGCGAAATGGACCGATGAAGAAGAACAGGCGTTAGCTCGAAAGGTTTGCTTTCCGATGAACCGTCTCAGCTCGCCCGACAACGTCCTCGGTATTAATTCGTTGCGAGTATGTAGCTGAATTGGAGGATCGCTCTACCGGCCTGCATCATGTTTTTCGCACTGCAACTCGATCGAGGCAACATCTCACAGGCTCTCTCTGATAATATGCTCGGTAAGTCTGGTCCTCAGACAAGCAGCTAAAGTGGACAAGTCGCGAACTCGGAATTTCTTAGGTGATCTTGGCATGAACACAAACGATTACAACAACGGCATGACCATATTCTACTGCTCGTTCTTGTTTGCCGAGCTCCCCTCGCAATTGATCAGTAAGAAGCTCGGCCCCGATACATGGATCCCCATTCAGATGGTCAGCTGGAGTATCGTCGCCGCATCACAAGCCGCTCTGCCCAGGGGGAGGACGGCCTTCTACGTCACCCGATTTCTGATGGGCTTGCTCGAGGGCGGATTCATCCCAGATACGGTCCTCTATCTCAGCTACTTCTTCACAAACGCCGAGCTGCCCAGACGGCTGAGCTGGTTCTGGGCGTCATTCCAATCCACGCAGATTGTGAGCGCCTTTCTCGCGTACGGCCTTCTCCATCTCCGCGGCAAGGGCAGCTTGCAACAAGGATGGAGATACATGTTTCTGGTGGAGGGCGTATTTACAGGCCTAGTGGGCGTGTGGACATGGATGTATCTTCCCGCGTCGCCCACACAGACAGCGCGTGGAAGATACAAGGGTCTGTTCCGGCCGAAAAACGGATGGTTCACGCCGCGGGAGGAAGTCATCATGGTGACGAGGGTTCTGCTGGACGATCCCGGCAAAGCGACGATGCACAACCGGCAGGGCCTGAATTGGGAACTCTTCTGGAATGCTCTCACGGACTACCACTTGTGGCCGATTTACCTCCTCGGAATCACGTTGAGTATCCCTGTGACGCCTCCAAAGGCGTACCTGACGCTTACATGCAAAGCACTGGGCTTCGATACTTTTGAGACGAACCTGCTGACGATTCCCGCCGACACGCTCTTTATTGTGCAAGTGCTCTTCTGGACCTGGCTGTCTGAGAAAATCAACCAGCGCCTTCTTATCGGCATAATTGCTCAAGCTTGGACGCTGCCTCTCCTTGTCGCCCTGGCGGTGCTGCCTCGCGCATTTCCCAATAGCATCTGGTCTCGATGGGCTATTACCACTCTCCTTGTCGGGCATCCTTACTGCCATGCGGTTCTTGTGGCCCTGGCGTCGCGCAATGCCGGATCTGTGCGGACTCGCACTGTTGGCTCGTCGCTGTACAACATGTCTTCGCAGATTGCTAGTATTGTCTCGTCGCAGATGTACCGCGAGAGTGATAAGCCTTACTACTATAAGGGAAATAGGATGTTGCTGGGCGTGCTAGCGTGGAATGCTATCCTGATTGTGGCTCTCAAGGCATACTACGTGCTTGTGAATAGGCGCCGGGATGGAATCTGGTGGTCCATGACGAGGGAACAGCGGGTGCACTACCTGGCTACTACCAGGGACGAGGGCAACAAGCGGTTGAATTTCCGGTTTGGACACTAGCATGGTGATGCTGCATTGTAGAAATTGATGTCAGTCTTTGTACTCCGTAGACGTGTGAGTTTTTTTTTGGGACAGGTGCCGTTTCAGACTTTTGAGTCTATCCCTGTCACTTAAACTACCTATCGCTGTTGCAACTTCTGAACTTTAGCAGAAGCAGTGTTCTTCACGGGACGGAGTAGTGGGCTGTCGGAATGGTGGAGAGATGGTTGAGACGATACGACGCGAGTGACGAACACTCTGCACCCAAATTAGACGAAGCAGGACAAGGGACGCGTGATACACCTATCTATGCACGGAGATGACAAGACGTTCGCTCTTCATTTAGTAAGAACCAGGGACCCGGGGGTCTGTCTTGGTCTGTTTAACTTCAAGTGGCCCTGATCCGCCTCTATGAGTCTATATGTAGTGCTGTTCTCGATCGACGTCGCCGTCTGCTTGAAATGGCATCTTGTGTTAAAATTTCTTAAAAAGCGTAGGCCCGTGCGGCATGAGGCCGAGTTGAGACTCGAGAGATACTAAAGGACGCGGGCGGCGATTGCCGAGGCTGCTGTCTTTAAAAGCCATACCACTGTAGCTCTATTCGGAGTGATTTCTCATGCCCGTATACGGTATTCGGAGTGATTTCTCATGCCCGAATACTTTCTACTCACCATACGGAGTAGTACGACAGGAGGGAGATCCAACTACATAGCTCAGATTTCGTTTGTCATGATTCATCGTGGTAACGTGTGCGAGCCTTGACAATCTTCAGTCTGCTCAACCTGATTGATCGTTGCGTGAGATGAGAGAGTTCCTGAACAACGAGCTTGGTACTGACAGATCATGGTGTTGAGATCGTATACACTCCGTACATTCCTGCGGAGTAGGAGTAGCGTCTCGACTCTCGAGTCTTGACTCTGCGTGAGTTTATTGGCGGGGACAGAGTTGCAGTTGACAAATTTGGCGCCAAATATAGTGGGAGGAGATTCGTACCTTCATTGCGACTCTACGACCTCGTCTTGGCTCAAAGGATGACAGGCAGATCATAGATGCAGTTGGCACAGCGCCTGAGGGCTGAGACAAATCCCAGCCAACAAATCTCTGACTTTGAGGCGCCTCCGTCGTCCGATGGATGCCGGACACACAAGGCATCCCAGCCTTCGAGTTGACTGTCAAGCTACGAGTAGGTAATTTGTAAACGAATCTTCTCATCACGACAAATGACGCGGCGATCCGTTGACTCAAACTAGTTGTCAATGTAATTCACTCACGACAGCAGGTACATAACACGAAGCGCACGCGGCACGCGGCATACGGGCCGGTCAGGCGAAACAACGGCGCCCTTGCGCTACAGACATTGTCACAGTCAGGTACAATTGCCTGGCTGCTGAATATCGACACGGCACGTCTTCTCTGAACAGTATACTCTTGATCAGGCAATTTTAAATGACGACAAAGTATTTACCTACTCCGTACTTTGTACAATTATGCCGCCGGATCCGGCATCATGGCTTGCCCGTGCATATTCGTACAGCCAACAGTACCTACCAATTACAAGATAGGGCGGAGGCTCGTGGATCACGACACCAAGATTTTGATTGAGCTTGCCTCTGTCCAGTATTACAGGTACTACTCCGTACCTATGTTCGTCATTATAGGCGGGGTGGTGATGCCTCGCGCCTTGAGCTGGGAAAGGAGAACGCTGAGGCCGATCTCCATCCAGATTAACTGACACACTTTGTTAGCAAAAGCCTAAAGAATGGAGACACCTGGACTTACTGTTTACACTGGTACCAGTTCTTCAATCTCTCGTCAGATTGGGCAATTCAGGTAACGTACGAATCGGAATACGTATTGGAACTGGTCGAGCGAGAAGATACCGCTCAGGAGGTAGCTTCCTTGCTCCGCCGTTCCCGTCGGCAGGTTCTCATCCGACATGTCGTCTATAAGCAGTCATACATGTACGCCTCGGATAATTTTAAGTTAGCTAGTCGAGTAGGTAGTCTGAAGTCATGATGAACTTGGCTTACACGGAAATGCAATGCGATCAAGTGGATCATGATGGAGGTAAAGACTACCTACCTGGTAGGTACTCGAATTTATCTCTAGGTAGCTAAATTATCTGAGGCGTACATGGATGACTGCTTTTAGACGACAACGTCAGATGAGAACCTGCCGACGGGAACGACGGCGAATTTCGCCGCCGCAGCATCGCGAGACTCAGCAAGGAAGCTACGTGCAGTCGAGAAAACTTGAGGCGATCGGTTGAGCGATCGTACTGTCAAAGGTACAAATATAACATGACGTCAGAATGTGACGCATGTTGTTGTTCATGTTGAGGATAAACAGGGTCAGCGAATAAATGTCAATGCGCAACAGAATGTACCGGTCGTATTCAATTGTGTCTGTTCTAAGTTCTTACTACAACCTACATACATACCTACCTAGTTCCTATACTGGTGTTGGACGAAGCCGATCGCATTCCATAGGTATGTACTCCATTCCTGAGCGCACCGTTCTAATGGAGATGTCACCCACCAGTTACAACTTATTACCGCACGTTCGTCCCGGTGCATTCCTGAGTCCTGACTGGCTAATACATAACAGGAATATGTACAAGTAATCGTTCCTCGGCTTTTCCAATGTCAGAATCGCTATCCATACCTCCTAGCCCGAGCATTAGCAACATTGGCACATGACCGGATGCAAGAATACACACACATGTCACACTCATTGGCTGCAGCCGTCACGACATTACGGGATAAAGGGCTTTCCCCCCCTTCGTCTTTCGTCTATGCATGCATGCTCTTTATTTGTTTCCCCTACGAGACGACATCTTGAGTTTTTTTATTGTTCAATCAAGCCATCTGAGCAAACACTGTTCCGAAATTAAATCAGAATCGTGCTGCCACTTTCAGCTTCAGCATACCAGTGTACCACAACTCCACGCCGGATCGAAACCTGCGCTGCAGCGTAGGAAATCTGTATGTGAAAATACAGAAACGCCTTTTCCCTTGGTAAAGATTTTTTTTTCAAGTCCGAATCAGTATGGCACGCAAGCGAAAGCCCGCCGACGCGTTCGAAGATCTCGAAGAAGATTTGCCAGATACACTACCTGCTTTTGATCCAAGGGCAATGCAAGAACAGATCGAGGCCGATCTCCGCGAAAGGGACAATCGCAAAGCGGCATCAAGGAAACAGTCGTTGATTCCTCGTTTCTCTGAGTCTACAGAACCGTATCGACCTAACGATCTCACTACATACGGTCACTACGCGCCGACGCCGAATCAGACAGTAATCCCTGGCTCCCTGCTGCTAACTGAGTCAGGGAAGGACCACTCGACCTTTGCGGCCCAGCAACCAGATGACAACGGGGAGGGATCCGCCATCGCAGAATCAGTAACTGAGCCTGTTATTCCTGACGACTTCAACATGTCCGAGTGTCTATATGATATATTTACCGAGTTGTACTTGTCGCCAGAGAACACGACAGAGACGGAGATACCGCTCTCGGCGGCTGAGATGGCACTCGCTCTTGCGTTGGAGAATGCCAACATCTTGCAATCGCAAAAAAAGTACAAGCTCATCATGGATGCCTTCAAGCAATTATCGATAGAAGAGATACACAGTCTCCCGGACTACGACACACTGATGTCAGCAGCTTTCGCTGCTGGCCTTGCACCGACTCAATCGTCATCATGAAGTCCCTCAAGCTTGAGCCTTCACATCTGTTTTTCCTGAAGCTCAAACAGGCTTACGAGCGGGAATACGATCAGCCCCATGAAGTCACGCTCCATAGGCTGAGCTCCGATGGTATCAGAAGGGGTTTTTTTTTAACTCGTTTTCTTCGGGAAAGCTCTATATACGAAGATATCTCTGAGCATATTGTACAGACTCACAGAGAGGTTCCAGTTGTGACAATCCTACGTGCAATAAACCAATCGCTTGGCCTGTGTGACTATGTCCTCCGTACGACATCAATGCTCCATTCCATACCGATAACGGATTTGACGAATCGCAACTGGAACCTCTTTGCACAATAAGCTCAGGGATCTCTTCGTATGTAACTTTCCTGAAGAAACGAGCATGCTGAGTATTGCGGTCTAATCCGCATTCTTTGAGATGTCGTTGTAAGTTGCACGCAAGATAATGGCACGTTGGTTGTGTGTAAAGCTACGTGCAGTCGAAAAAACCTGAGGCGATTGGTTGAACGATCGTACTGTCAAAGTATAACATGACGCCAGAATGTACCGGGTATTCAATTGTGTCTGTTGTCCTCCGTAAGTTCAAACTACATACCTAGGTAGGTAACTTATTTAATATTTAATAAGGAACTTGGAAGTGAGGCAATACTTGCAGAGAGAGAAAGATGGGATTGAGCTATACTGGTGTTGGACTAAGCCGATCGCATTCCTGACTGGCTAACAGGAAGAGGCAAACACGAAATGTGCACGATTTCTTCAGTCTTAACTTTTGCCTAATGAGATACCTTGTACGCGTTGTGGACACACACACACTCATTGGCTGCAGCCGTCACAACATAAGGGCTTTCCCCTCTTTTATCTTCATCTTTCGTCTATGCATGCATGCTCTTTACTTGTTTCCCCTACGAGCCGACATCTTGAATGTTCAATGTTCATCAAGCCATCTGAGCAAACACTGTTCAGAAATTAAATCAGAATCGTGCTGCCACCTTCAACTTCAGCATACCAGTATACCACAACGCCACGCCGGATCGGAACCTGCGCTGCAGCGTAGGAAATCTGTATGTGAACATACAGAAACGCCTTTTCCCTCGGTAAATTTTTTTTTCTCCAAGTCCGAATCAGTATGGGACGCAAGCGACAGCTCGCCGACGCGTTCGAAGATCTCGAAGAAGATTTGCCAGATACACCGCCTGTCTTGGATCCAAGAGCAATGCACGACCAAATCGAGGCCGATCACCGCGAAAAGGAGAATCGCAAAGCGGCATCAAGCCCACAGCCGTTGATGGAGGGATCCGCCATCGCAGAATCAGTACCTCCAGAGAACACGACAGAGAAGCTGGTCCATGAGCCGACGGAGATGCCGCTCTCGGCGGCTGAGATGGCACTCGCTCTTGCGTTGGAGAATGCCAACATCTTGCAATCGCCAAAAAAGTTCAAGCTCATCATGGATGCCATCAAGCAATTATCGCTTGGAGACATACGTAGTCTCCCGGATTATGACACACTGATGTCAGCAGCTTCCGCTGCTGGCCATGCACCGACTTAATCGTTATCATGAAGTCCCCTAAGCTTGAGCCTTCACGTCTGTTTTTCGTGAAGCTCAAACAGGCTGACGAGCGTGAATACGATCAGCCCTATGAAGTCACGATCCATCAGGCTGAGCTCCGATGGTATCAGAAGGTCTCTTTTACGAGGTTCGGGCACTCCATTTGCACTCCCAACTTCGATACCTCCTAGACAAGGGACTCACCTCGCCCCTATTTAGGAATCAGAAACGATTCAGTTTCAACGGTCGGCAACTTCGTCAGGATCTCGAAAGGCCTCCCGGCTGATGAGGATACCCGGCGTTGCCGACTTGACGGCATCTTCATACACAGACGAACCTACAGATACCATCTATTTGCCATAGTACGACTGGCTCGACGACGACGAGGGACAACTGACGCTGAAGATACGTTGATCCGGGGAAGACCAATTGACCCCCTGGAGCCCGAGCAGGAGATTGATCATTGTAGGACTTGGGAGAATCGAGGCGGAAGATATCCGGATGGTCTTCATTGGAGACGATTGCGTAGTCCACGTAGAGTTCAATATAGATGCTCGGTAGGAGCTCAGTGGCAGCCTGGAAGCTTTCGCAGTGAGACAATTAATGGCCCGTTGTGATGTTGCGCCGCGATCGTAACATGTAAGGTCTTACATACACTATGTACCTAACAAAGGGCGAATGGTAATTGGCCTGAACGAGATAGCCGTGAGAATGCGGATGCAAGGGCGAGCATGTGGTGGTACGGTCTGAGGCTCCTGTACATCGCTGAAACAATTTAAGACGCCGTCATAGTGCACCGCAGCATCAATTGAATTGAACGCAGCGGTGTCGCGTCGCTCAACCATAAAATAGAGGACAAAACGTGCGCAGCGAAGAGCACAGAAATCTATCATACCCGTCATAGGCATAGTCTATGTACAGACAAACTAATGTCAGCCGCCGCACGGGGCTGACACCTGTATACAAATGTTCACCGCGTTCGGGGAAACATCATGCAGCAAGCTTCTCCCATCATCCGAAGTTCCAACTTACTTTATCACCAGCTGGTCGGACTGATTGGAAATGCGCTCTTCCTAACCTTCGTAGCAACAGCTCTCTCGCGTCTCCCAATCCTCGACATGTTGTTACGCTGGTCGCGCGTCTCCCAATTTCTCCATCTGTTGTCGTTTCCACACTTCGCGGCAAGAGACACCTGGGCAGGCTTTTGGAAGGGCACATCAAGCGCGCCGCGCCACGCCAACCGCCTCGCGTTTCATCTCCCGCGCCATCAAACGTAGTCCCAAGACGCCCTTTGCCCTTTTGACCAGAACTATCGCTGGGAGGCAGAAATATACGGCTCGCAGTGCAGAAACTAGGCCGAGGAGCGACGCTAACCAGAGATTTGACCCGCGAGCCATGATGACGAGCAGCAGTGCGGGCCAGGATGACGACGTGGTAGAGACACACGAGTCCGACTTTGATGCGATCCTGATCCGGCGGCATTTGATGGCGAGGTTTGATGAGTTACAAGATTCAGTCTGGGGGTTCGTCGTAAGTCGGCTACTGCACGCAACTGTCAAAGGAGTCTTTCTTGCGAGAGCACAGAGGCTTGTTGTATTGACAAATATACATAATACCTAGATTTATCGCTGCTGTAACGCAAGCGACGAGGATTGGGAGCGTGTGCTGCAAAATATCCGCAGCGAGCTGGACTGCCTCGATAGCACAGACCGCTACATCAACCGAGATCTGGTGCCATTCCATAATCTTCACGCCATTGACGATCCGTCACTCTAGTAAGTTTTCTCTTGCTTCTTTTTGCTACTTTCGTTGCTACCTTTTCTATCTTGTCTTCCTTTTTGGCGCGCATAAAGTGGCGTCTGCTTTTCTAACAGCCACCTAGCGGAGCCTCAATCGACCAAGTCCGGGATCACTTCCGATCCTGGATCCCAGACAACGTCAAGTCTCGTCTCCGTCCGGGGGTCACTTCCCTCCGCGACAACGGATACAAATGCCTCGTCGACATGACACCAAGATATCAAGTCTGCCTCTACGTCGACGACTTATGTATCGAGTCCTTGGACCAGGACCACGCCGACTGCCCTGTTGTCAAGATTCTGGACAAGGACTGGGTGCCCTATTCGCCCGAGGAGATAAAGATAATCAAGGAGACTGAGGGTTTGGCTGACGACGCCACCACGCCCGCCCCGTTCCACGATGGCTTAACTGACGACTGGGAGGAGAATGTGGGATGGATGTACATGCCCGTGGCATCTTACCTAGAAACGTATTTCACGCTTATAAAGTGGGATTGGGTTGACATATACGTGAGGCCGCCTTATATAGACTGGACTGAGGACGGGAGTAATTTCATTGGACACTGGAGAAACAAGTGATCGATGAGCATTGCGACGAGAGGATCTGAGAAACTGGAGACGAGAGCTCTTTGTTGAGCCTAAGAAGCGAGAGGATATGTTCAGGACATTGGGAACACAAGTTGATATCGGAGCTTCCAGGCCACGAGCAGGTAACTTGGCGAGCAAGTATGCGTGTCTTCAATAGCTGAAGAGCGTTTTTGCTCCTTCAAGCATGCGGAACTCCGACTCGTGAGTAGCATTGCTCCTCTTCGGAAAACCCTCTTCCGTCACCTCACTGACTGTTCAGTGTTCAGCTTATCCTTACTTCGCGCGCGCGTCTGCGCGATCTATGCATTTTCGGGTAATACGTACTGCGTACATACTTGTAAGTTGTGGGTGAAACCTAAAAATGACACCCACGACATCCTGAAGTGAAGGCTGACGTAACGCAGTGTTTTTCCTTTTGTACAACCTGCTATCGAAGTATTTGGTTTGGCAATAAAACTCTTGATCCGATGACTGGCTCTTTCTCCTGCTGCTACTGCTCATATTGACGTACGGAGTATGCTTGAGGAAAAGCAGCTCGGGAAATGGCTCATGGATGATGGAGCGTTGTCCCTTTGTGGGGGGTCGGGTTTGTCGAACTCGGATAAGCGAGGATATCGTTCTATCGGAGACCGGATGAACGAGGTTCTACTGAATACATGTACATACCGTATACGTACATAGGTACCTACCTATACATGTGTTTCAATGAGAGGATGATAGGTAAAGGAATTGATTGAAGGAGCAACTATAGAACTGGAGAGGTCCAGGAGAATATACTGACTGAACTAGAATTTACAGCGACCGACCAGCATCAGCAAAACGGAGTCGCAGAAGTCACCAACCGCATAATCCTAGAAAGAACTCATGCTGCCCTCGACGCGTCAATAAGCAATTGATTCGGAAATAAAGGGCCAGTAGTACAGAGGAAGGTGTGACGCGTCGAGGGTTGCATGAGTTCTCTCTAGGATTATGCGGTTGGTGACTTCTGCGACTCCGTTTTGCTGATGCTGGTTCGGTCGCTGTAAATTCTAGTTCAATCTCCTACTTTTGGATTTGACTTTGGAGCAAGGGAGAGTGTTAGAACCTGGCAATAGGCCCTAGAGACCAAGTCATCACCCCCCTGTTTCGGCTTGTACTACTGGCCCTTTATTTCCGAATCAATTGCTTATCTTCGGAACAGAAGTCCTCACAGCCGCCACTCCAAGACCCCTTACGAGGGCTGGTATGGCGAGAAGCCTGATCTCAAACACATCCGCACACTTGTGACTTGGCTGCAAATGCTATGCTAAGACAACCAGACACCACGAGAAACTGACCACGCCGAAAGTTTCTGTCTGCCGCCTTCTAGGGTACAAGGGGAGCCGTATCTACCGCCTCTTGAGAGACGACGGCGTTATCATTATGTCTTCAAACGTCGTCTTCGATGAGGAACATTGCAACTCCCAGGATTGTTGCATCCACTGCGCCAACTAAGAGGGTGGGCGACTCTGCCGACTCATCACGCCCAGCTAAAAGATTACCTCCGCCTGCGCGACCGGCGAGTCTTCCAGCGTCAAAGCCAGGGGGAGACACCAATGACGAACCGATCCTTTTCATCGATGGCCTAAAGATTAGTGCCTAGTGTGCACGTTTTGATTTGAGTTCTTGGGGCGAACGAAGAATCGGTAGTGCGCACGGCTTGGGTAATGTTCTGCGGTAAGATGGTTGTTAGTTAGTTTAGGATATGCTATTGTGTTCGGAATGAACGGTGTGAAAGAAGGAGTTCTCGTAGAGATTGTGGTCCTCAGCTTCTTAGTGGCGTTGTTGGATTTCCCGTCGGGGGAATGCTTTGTGTAAGATTTAGTTCGGATCGGGGTTCCTTGTGCCAATCCTCTTGCAGTGGATGGTTGCGCGATTTTGGGATGTATCTGTTGAATGGACTTCGTATGGTACAGCCCCAAAAGCGTCCGGGCTCATAACCTGTTTCAATGAGAGGATGATAGGTAAAGGAATTGATTGAAGGAGCACTGGAGAGGTCCAGGAGAATATATGTACTGACTGAGACCGGAGATCACATGACTTGGTCTCTAGGGCCTATTGCCAGATACTTCAGGCGCTTGTCGCAATCTGCTGAGACACTTAAACGCCGTCTTGGCGCCACGCAGCATGTGAAATTAAATGACCGCGGCCGTGTCGCGTCGCCCACGAAACAATATCTACAGAAATCGCCATGCCGTCAAAAGATGTGGCCTACAGGTATACGGGGTATTGACGTCATGTTTTAGTCGTCAGCCGCCGCACGGGGCTGACATGGATACCTAGGTACCTTGTTGGGGTGAAACACCATGCAGGCTGATCAGTGATCATTGATGCAGCAGCTTCTCCCTTGCTCCTCTCCCACTTCATCAGTTATAACTTATAAACCAGCTTATTGGCGCTCGCCCTAGCCTTTGTCGCGACAGTCCCCTCGCGTCTCATAATTTCTTCACATATTATCACGCTAGTCACGCGTCGCGGCGAGAGACATCGGGGGAGGCTCTTGGAAAGGCACATTGAGCGCCACGCGAACCGCCTCGCGATTCATCTCCCACGCCATCTAACACTGTCCCAAGACGCAGACATACACAGCTCGCTGTGCGGAAACTAGACCGAGGAGTGACGCTGATCAGAACTTTCGTCCGCGAGCCATGATGATGAACAGCAGCGCGGGCCAGGGTGACGACGTCGCAGAGACATACGTGTCCGAGGTTGATCCGAACCTGATCCGACGGCATTTGATGTTTGATGAGTTTCAAGATTCGGTCTGGGGGTTCGTGGTAAGTCGGCTACTGCACACGACGGACTCTTCCGAGCGCACCCAGGCTTGTTGTACTGACGGATTTGGTACCAAGATTTATCGCTGCTGTAACGCAAGCGACGAGGATTGGAAGCGTATGCTGCGAAAGATACGCAGCGAGCTGGAATACAAAAAGACAGACTACTATATCAGCCGAGATCTGGTCCCGTTCCATAATCTCCACCCCATCGACGACCCGTCACTATAGTAAGATATCTCTTGCTTGCTTCCTTTTCTATATTTTCTTCTTGTGTGGAGAGGATCGAGTTGCGTCTGCTTTTCTGACAAACCCCTATCGGAGCCTCAATGGATCAAGTCCGGGCTCACTTCCGATCCTGGATCCCAGAGAACATCAAGTCCCGTCTCCGGCCGGAGGCCACTGACCTCGACGACATTACATACAAACACCTCGCCGACATGACACCAAGATATAAATACTGTCTCTACGTTGACGACTTATGTATCGAGTCCTTGTACCAGGATGAAGACGACAGTAAATGCCCCGTTGTCAAGATCCTGAACAAGGACTGGGAGCCCTATACACTCGAGGAGATAAAGGAGCTTGGCGCAATATACGACGGTACCACGCCCGGTCCGTTCCTCGATGGCTTTACCAACGACTTGGCGGAAGATGTGGGCTGGATGTACATGCCCGTGGTATATTACTTGGATAGCTATTTCAACCTTGTGAAGGGTGACTGGCACGAGCAGTACATGAGACCGCCTTTTATCGACGGTTTCGAGGACCAGAGTACTTTCATTGGAAACTGGAGAATGAAGTGATCGGTGAGAATTTCCACGAGGGATCTTGGAAATTGGAGGTCAGAGCTCTTTGTTGGACCAAAGAAGCGAGGACATCGGGAACACGGGTTGATGTCAGCAGTCAGGGCCTTGGGGCCACGAGCAAGTAACTTGGCGAGCAAGCATGTGTGTCTTCAATAGTCGACGAGCGTTCTTGCTCCTCATGCATGCGGGAGTGGCATGACTTTGTCACTCGTCTCGAATCTCTTCCGTCACCTCACTCACTGTTCGGCTTGTCTTTGCGTCGCGCGCGCGTCTGCATCATCTGCATGACCGATGTATTTTTCGGGTAATACATAGGTAGCTCAAAGACAACCACTATATCTAGTGGGTGAAATAAGCCGAGCCGAGCACTGTTGACGTTGGAAAAATTCAGCTCCCACCAAACTTCGTCGTCCAATATCCACGTCTCCGACATTTCATCGGATTGCTGTGGGAGGCTCAATCTAGCATCTACGAAGACTACCTAATGATGCGCAGTATGCGATTATTTGCTGGTTACTCTCGCACGAGCATCTGCTGCAGAAGCAAAATTAGCCAGGGCTCAGCTATCAACGAAAGCGCTCAGTCAATGTAGCTTGTCAAGTCAAGTGTAGACAAAAATACAGAATCTACGGCGGAGGCTCGTGCGAGAGAAACCAGCAAATAATCGCATATATACATATGGGGTATGTAGGACGGACTCAACATTTTCAAGCATGGAAACGAATTCTGTTGTCCAAAGAACCATTCACCACCGTTGCCGTATCAGGACACCCCGCGAAGACAATGAATGACAGACATGCGAAGCGAAGAGTACAGAAACATGTCATGCGACTCATGCCGTCCAAGATGTGGTCTATAAACGACAATGTTGATGTCACGTTTTAGTCGTCAGCCGCCGCACGGAGCTGACACCTGTATACAAATGTTCACCGCTACGGGTGACCGCGTTGGGTGAAACACTAGGTATGTAGCAGCTTCTCCCATCATTCCAAGTTCCAACTCACTTCATAACCAATTGGTCGGACTGATTGGAAACGCGCTCGTTCTAACCTTTGTGGCAAAAGCTCTCTCGCGTC
>SRQL01000601.1:0-16393 GCA_018360575.1 Claviceps sp. LM454 group G7 | reverse complement strand
GAAGCTCTTTATGTCACTCCAAGTCACAACCAACGAGCGAGGGGGATGTGGGGCCCGCGACATGAAGTGAGCCTCTCCGACGTTAATGGGATAGGTATGTACATACCTATGCCTTTACGCAGCACCCCGAATGCAAATTGGTCCGTGCACTCTCAAGGCAGAGCTACCTGACGTGGATTGTCTGTCTCGCTCGCGCCTTTGACTTCTTGTAGCCTTCAAGCATAAGCTCGCCACCGCACTGCACAATCAGCACACCTTGTATCTCACTGACTAGATCGTCAATCTTCCCAGCTTCTTGTCGATGACGTAACTCCTATCTTGTCTTTCTTTCAACAGCGACCTACAACATGCCCGGCCTCATATCAGCGAGTGGCGTGCTGGCCTTTCTGGCTGATGAGGAACCTGAACTCAAAATCTTCGCTCTGCAGACTCTGAACGATGATATCGACACGGTCTGGACCGAAGTTGCTAGTTCGTTAAGCCAAATGTAAGTTACTTTGTACCTGAACGACTTGCCGCAACCAAGTATGGGACCCTCAAGTATTGATGTCGCGACTCGCAATAGAGAAGCACTGTACGAAGATGATACGTTTCCCGAACGCCCGCTGGCTGCTCTTGTCTTGGCCAAGGTCTACTATCATCTCCAGGCATACAACGATAGCATGGTATTTGCGCTGGCTTCTGGGGATCTCTTCAAGCTAGATGCGCCCAGCGAGTTTGAGGAGACCATCATTTCCAAGTGTGTTGACCAGTACATTGCAACAACTGCTGCCAAGAACATCAAACCACAAGCTGCGATGAATACGGACTCCTCTGAACTTAAAACGACATTTCCCAACCCGGCCCACGGCACCGCCATGTCTCCAACAACTCCATTCTCCCATACGACTCTGCCGCCCAAGTCACTGCTCTCTCGTGCTTCGATCGATAACACCCTGCTTGATGCCACGTTTCAGCCCATTGCTAAGCAGGGGCGCTCTGTCTCAATCACCGAGCTTCCCGACAAGGCCATGGAGGCCTCGTTGCATCGAATTATCGAACGACTATTCGCAACCTGTCTCAAGCAAGGTCGTTACCGACAGGTAGTTGGCATAGCCGTAGAAGCCCGCAATCTACAAGTGCTGCGACGCGTCATTCAACAAGCCAATGACGACGCAAAGACATCCAAACCAAAGACTCAGGATGACGTGCAGGGCCCCGTTGAGGAACTGATGGAATATATACTGGGTATCTGCATGGACATTGTTCAAGAACGAAGTTTTCGCACAGAAATCTTGCGATTGATTCTCGATCTTCTGAACGACATTCCCAATCCTGACTACTTTGCCATCGCAAGATGTGTCGTCTACCTAGATGCCAATGACGAGGCGTCTCGCATGCTTCGAACACTCATTACCAATGGTGATCGTACGTCCATCGCCAACGCGTATCAGATAGCATTCGATCTCTACGACAACGGGACGCAAGAGTTCCTGAGTAAGGTCCTGGCATCGTTGCCGTCTCCCAACAAAGCCACTGAAGGAGACCAATCATCCGAGCCGACAGCTGAAAGCGAACCTCTTCTTGTAAACCAAGAAGGCTCTGCTGCAGACGACCTCTCTGAAGACGATGCCAAAGTCTATCGTAACATTCGTTCCATTCTTCACGGGACCAAGACGATTCGATTGAACCTCGAATTTCTGTACCGCAACAACCACACGGATTTAAGCATTTTGAACCGAGTTCGCGACAGCCTCGAAGGTCGCAATTCCATTTTCCACACCGCTGTTACCTTTTGCAACGCCTTCATGAACCAAGGCACCACCAATGACAAATTCTTTCGCGACAACCTCGAATGGCTGGGCAAGGCCGTTAACTGGTCCAAGTTCACCGCTACGGCAGCACTGGGGGTCATTCATCGAGGCAACTTATCGCAGTCGAGGAAATTGCTCGAGCCTTATCTTCCCCGGCAGGGGGGGCTTAGCGGCGGCTCCATCTTTAGTCAAGGTGGCGCTTTGTATGCCTATGGGTTGATCCATGCCAACCACGGCGCAGATGCCTTGGACTACCTCAAAGATCAATTAGTACAGGCTGAAGACGAAGTCATTCAGCACGGAGGAGCCCTTGGCTTGGGTATTGCTGGCATGGCAACTGGTGACAGTCAAGTTTTCGGGAAGCTCAAAGATATATTATTTCAGGACTCAGCTCTGAATGGTGAGGCAGTCGGTGTGTCAATGGGTCTCATTATGCTTGGAACTGGCAACGTGAAAGCTCTTGAAGACATGATCAACTACGCTCACGAGACCACACATGAAAGAATTGTTCGTGGTGTCGCTTTAGGAATGGCCTTGATCATGTTTGGCCGACAGGAAGGAGCCGATGTGCTCATTGAGGGATTGCTCAATGATCCCGATGCGACGCTGCGATATGGTGGTATTATGACGGTTGCAATGGCCTATTGCGGGACCGGCAGCAACAAAGCCATACGGAAGTTGTTGCACACTGCTGTCAGTGATGTAAACGACGACGTTCGTCGAGTTGCAGTTATGAGTTTGGGGTTCATCTTATTCAGAAAGCCGAGCAGCGTCCCTCGTATGGTCGAATTGCTTTCAGAATCGTATAATCCGCACGTTCGCTACGGGTCTGCGATGGCCCTGGGAATTTCATGTGCTGGAACGGGACTCGATGAAGCTATCGATCTTCTCGAGCCTATGATGAAAGATCCGACCGATTTCGTAAGGCAAGGTGCTTTGATTGCTCTGTCGATGATCTTGATTCAGCAGAACGATGTTATGAACCCAAAGGTGCCATCTGTACGAAAGAATCTGAGAAGAGTGGTAGGTGATCGTCACGAAGATGCCATGACGAAGTTTGGCGCTGCTCTCGGTCTTGGAATCATTGACGCTGGAGGCCGCAACTGCACCATAGGTCTTCAGACCCAAACGGGCAATCTTAACATGGCAGGCATTGTTGGCATGGCCGTGTTTACTCAGTATTGGTACTGGTTTCCCTTTACACATTTTCTGTCTCTGAGTTTTTCTCCAACTGCGATCATCGGACTCGATAATGATTTGGAGATACCCGACATCAAGTTCCAATGCGCCACTCGCCAGGGCTTGTTCGATTATCCACCCGAGCAAGAAGTCAAGGTTGCAGAAGGGCCAGTGATGATTGCTACAGCCATCTTGTCGACGACTGCGCAAGCCAAACGCCGGGCGCAGCGAAAGGAGCGCGCTCAAAAACGCGACAGTATGGACATTGACTCCACAGGCCCGACAGACCCAAAGAGTGATAAGATGGACATTGACGAAGACAAGGAAAAGGACAAGAAACAGGAAGAGGAAACTGCCGAGGCGGAGAAGAAGGAGAGTGATGAAAAGGAAAACAGCTTGTCTGAAGCCAAGAAGAAGCTCGAGAAAGAAAAGATCGGCTACGAGATTGGAAATTTGACTCGAGTTGTGCCGAGCCAACTGAAGTTTGTCAGTTTCCAAAGCGGTCGTTACAAACCCGTCAAAAAGGCAGGTCTTTTCCCATAATCTCCCCGATAAAATATCATCGTATTTGCTAACATGAATCAACCTGAAGCCCACTGGAGGTCCTCTTCTCCTGGATGACTCGCAGCCTGATCAACCTAAATCACTTGTAGAGGAGAAATTGAAGAAGGTGACCACGGAGACGGCTCCAGTCGCGGGCCAAGTTAGAAACGCCGCTGGTGGCAGGCCTTCTGCTTCTGGACGATCACCTCTGGAAGGACTCGCTGGTCCTGTGCAAGCACGCCCCCCATTAGGCTCAGCTGATCCTCAAACTCCCGGTGGGGTTGCCAACCTTGAAACCGGTGCAGCAGCAGCAGCCGCTGTGCTAACAGCCGTTGACGAGGACGGTGAAGAAGACGAAGAGGCACAGATTCCTGGAGAATTTGACTATTTCTCCGATGATGAACCTAACATCGAATAAAGAACAAAGAGGTGAAGAAAGAACTGTACTTGTGCTCTGTTCGACCTAGCTGAGACCGTTCGGATAGAGGCGACGTATAATTGGGGCGTAGCGCTCACGAAATACCGAGTCAGACTCGATGAATAGTCGTTGCTGCGTGCGGCAGATAGGTATGAAGGAGGAGAAAGTGTGGTCATAATATTGCAGCGTACTATGATACAAAGGAATATACTTCTATAGACCAAACAAAAAAAGTTGTATATGTCTCTCGCGTCCCACCTTTCCAGAATGGTGCCAGCAGCGGAGTACCTAATGTAGCAAGGCCAGCTTGCGTCTAACAATGAATCGCTCTCCCAATGTACATGAAAGATTTGGATCAGGTAGAACGCGATATTAAGCATGAATCACGACAATGATGTAACATTTCAACGGTGTGGACGCATGCACACTAACTGACATGCAGTGCTACTTTTCCAACGAGAAAAGAACGATAAAGAAAAACTTGCGGAATGAAAAACAGCCAGATGGCTCGAAATCGCGAGTCCAAGAAAGAGATTACTTCAGATGCGAGGTCACAACCCAACCCCTCATGTGTGTTGCTATGTATTCCTCGTCGGCGCACGGGAACAGTCCGTGCATACTTGTATCCGATGCCATGCTGACGCGAGGTTCCCGCGCAAATTCCATGTTGCGGTGTGACTGTCGGGCTGCGTGTTGTAGGCGTCATCAGTCGCCTTGACTAGGACAGTGGTACAGCGTTGAGTGCTCGGGTTACTTGTGTCCGTACTCTGGGCCTCTGTGCTTTTTGTTGGAGTCTTCTCCTTCAAACTGTCTAGGGGAATGTGTCCATTAAAGTTCCATCTTGTCCAGGCCCAAGATCCATTACCTTGGCATGGAGAAGGCGTCCCGTTTTTGGTTACACAGTCTGGCAAGATATGCGCTTGATCCCATGAAGTGCCGCCGTCTAGAGACACGTCTACTCGGACAATTGACCGTCCGCCCCCGGAGAATGCATACCCCGCCATAGTAATTTCTTGTTCCGGTGTGCTTTGTGAAGGAGAGTTGATGGCGTCACTGTTCTTCAGCACATGAGGTTCAGCGCTCGGTTTTGTCCACTTTCCTAGCTGTAGTGATGTGATGGCGCTTTGGACAGGCATTTCCTGGATGGCTGGGGCAGCATCCCAGTCTACCTTGGTCTGATTGGGGCCAAAGCATTTGTAATCTTTACGTTGCCACTGGCTTGGGCTCTCCTCGTCACTGAGCGTAACACGATTCAACCATTTGACAGACCGAGCAGCGACATATCCTGGAACGATGGCTCGGAGTGGAAAGCCATGATCTCGCGGAAGAGGCTCATCATTCATGCTGTAAGCTAGCAGTACATCACCTAAAGGATCTATAGCCTTCTTGATAGGAATCGATGCACCATACGCTTCCATACCCATGAATTGGACGTGCTTGGTGTCGCCCAATCCATTCCTAGCCTCGTTCAGGTCCAATCCAGCGTCTGCCAGCAAATCAGAAAGGAGAACGCCCTCCCACGAGGCATTAGAAATTGCACCAGCCTGCCACGGAAGGCCATTTGTTTTGCGGCCCGAGTCGATATTCATATGGCTCCGGCGGTTACCAGAGCATTGCAACACAGCAGTGACCTTTCGAGGAGGGAACTTTGATTTCAAGTCTCGAAGCGTGTATTCTTTCATCGTGCCGTCCACAAGTTCTATAGTGAGGCGGTGATCTTCCGACGCGTTGGCTTGGACGCTGGGCACCCACATGTGGTTGCGAACATAGAACAACTCGTTGGGAGTTAGAAAGTGCGAGCTGAGTGCCTCACTCGGCGTCTCTGCATTCCTCGGCTTGGCTGTACGTGTGATGAGTGAAGGATGGCGGTCTGGCTCGTTCTGGAAAGGGTCCTCAATCTGGTCTTGGGCAGGCTTTCCATTGATGAGATCTGCTCGGTCGACATAACCAATTAGATACTGCGACAGAATGTCGTAGACGTACTGGTTTTTGTGGATTGTAAAGATGTCCCAGTAAGGATCAATAGAGCCTCCAGCAGCTCGAAGGATAACTTGGCCGCCAGGATGTGCTGATACCCATTCCGTGATGTCGTAAACCTTGTCGCCATGTATGACCCATGGGTTGTCAGAGTCACGACCGTGTTTGCGCACTTCATTGATACGAAAGCGAGGAAGACTCGGATCCCGGCCCTCATCTTCAACGATCGGAGAGCAATCGCTGGATCTATGGGCAGGTTGGGAGGATGTGACTGCGTCTGAGCTCGGATAATGAGCATCGAATGTTGCATGGGGGGCGGCATACAGATAGATGGCGACACAAAGCAAGCTGGTAGCTCCGGCTATGACAGCCACAAGCTGGGACTGAGGCCGAACCGAATGTCGTGCCGCCGGCGCCCGGAAAGTTGCGGCACCCCTATTTGAGTCATTTTTCGCGCCGTTGGACGATGACGTTAAAAGACGTCGAAAAGCAACAGGTGGTGTAAGGCCCGAAATCGCTCGTGTCTGAGGCGTGCTGAGGTGGAATAGTCGTCGGGCGACAGAGCAAGCTTGACGAGAGTTCATGGCAGGAACCGAAATAGGCTTACAGTTGCCAGTTGGGCCAGATTTTTAGTTCTCAATCCAGCGAGGTGGCCCAGGGAAAACGCATCGAAGGGTTCAGATGTCCTGGTGAAAAATCTTTCCTTCTCCTCGCAGAGGACCCAAGCGTCACTTCCTGAGGAAGATCAGAGCTGGAGCGGAAGCAAAAGAAACGTGAACGTTGAGGCGACGGGTTGCGCCGGCGCGCAAACCACAGCACTGCGAATGACTCCGAGGCTGAGAGTGAGGTCGTAGCTGGCAGGTGAAGCAAGGCGCATTTGGTTCTACGGAGTATGATCGCCGATCGGGAATGTCTTCTGAAATCGCAGGCTGCAGTAGGTTGAGAATCGGGCCAAGGGAACCCTTTCAAAAGCTAGGCGTCGGAGGGGAGCGAGCATTGAGCAGATCGGATTATTGTGGCAAGGCAGTGGAATACCTGGGCACTTGCTGGGTTGCATAGATAGGCAATGATCGTCTTTTGAGTTCAGACTTCAGAGGCACACTCAAGCATCCACAGCACAGAGAAGCAATTGGGTCCCTGAGTCACGGTGTGAGACATAATATGTAACAGAAGTGAAAGCACGACAACCTTTTGACGATGCCTCAAAAAAGGGAAAGGCACAATGCCAGGGTCATTGAGGGGAAGAAAGAGCGCATCACTGATGAATCCCTGGCAAGGCCTATGCTTTACTCCGTATGCCCGTTTTGTCGGTGGTCTGCTCCTTGTTGGCCAAGTGGGCTTTTCGTACATAGCACCCAACAACCTCCAGCCTCTCTATGTATATCCTCTAAGCTTTCTTGCGCATGTATCGGAAAGCCATCAGTTTGCGAATGACTTCAACGACTAATTCGTTTTCTATTTTCAAGATTACAATTTACACGCAGTGGTGTAGTTTGCATTTCGCGTTGGCTCATTAAATGCTTTGTGAAAGTGCATTGCGTGCAGAATCGGCCTCTCCAAAGCAAGGAAGAAAGGGACTGATCTCACTCGATTGTCACATGACCGTGAATTACGACAGTTTCAATGATGAATCGCCTTATTTCATTACTAGCATATCTATTTCGCTGGCAAGACTGCTATCCGAAGGCATGGAGCTATCATGCACTTCAAATGTTATTGACAGACGCGGCGGCAGTTTGACTACTAGATATTCAGATGCATCGCTTGATCCTCCAGCAACTTTTTATGACCACACAATATTTCCCAACTTCTAAGCCCAATGCAATAAACGTATGCCGTAGAGACATATTCGAAGATGGGGCAACCGGTTAGCAATAGAGCGGCGGGGATGCTTCATGTATTCCAGACCGTTCAAGGTGGCACGAGGAGCTGGTCAACTTGAACTCGTTCAAAGAAGCTGATGTGTCCAAATTCCACCCAATACTGCGCAAGTCGATTAGGCCCGACCAGCAGGAGTTGGCTCTCAGTGTACCTGTCTGCAGACGAGCGTGAGCCACCATTGTCAGCTTTGTTTGAAGCACCAGCAGAAACCGGATGGATCTGCAAAATGAATATCACGCTGATTGATACGTACCGTTCACGAAACCTGTACCAGCAACATGTCCCCTGCTCTTCACGATCCTAGTTCCTACAAAAGGAGGATGTGATGCTATCCCAACAAAGCCTTCGGGGCCAAGGTCGTCGGCTACAAAAGTATATTCGCCGCGGGGAACATTAGGATCACCCGTCAATTTTATAGCCTCAAGTCGACCACGATATATGTGAGCCTCTCTTCGGCGCTTCTCCCATGCCTCGTCTGTCTCGTCGACCCTTCTTATCAAGCCGAGCTCAGCATCTGTCACAGCAGGATCATCTGGCTGGTGAATGAGCAAGAATTCACATCCGTGTCCGCTGTAATCACCAACCCAGATACCCCGCCATGGCTTGCTTTCTGTAGGTGTATAGAGGACGGTATCTAGCGTCGAATACGTGATGACCTCCTCGCCGAGGTGGACCCCGCCAGCATTGACTACATTCCCCAGCTCAGCTACAACTCCGAGCAGGCCGGCAATACCTCCATTTTGATCGCCTAAAAGGGTGAGCGGTGATCCCGTCTCAGTCATTTGTGTCCATTGCCGAATTCGAAAGGTTTGATGGGATATTTCGCCTCTAGACATGGGAGTATCATGCGGTGCAATGTTCCCCACCACGCTCTGGTCTGATCTCACACGGTGGTCGCTTGGAACAGCCGGCGGCGGCCAGACGTAGTCATATGGATATTTAGGAACATGCTTCGCGCCCGCTGTTCCGGAATCCAGAGGCCGTGCAAGCATAAAGTTGTTGAAAATGAGATCTCTATGATCTCCACGCATCATGGGCACTTCGGCGGCGAAGCGGTTAGCACCAGTTCTTGTGGCATAATTTCGAACGTTCTGCATGTCTCCAATGTTGAGCTGCAGCACAGGTTTGTCCAAGTGCAGTTTGACATGAGGCTCAAAACTCAGGATGAAAACATCGTTTCTCGCTGGCCATTCCTCGAATGTTTGTTTATCGTTTACCGCGAGTACCTGATAGCCCTCGATGCAGCCTCTCCGTGGGTCAAACCGCACGATGATCAACTTCCCCATCATATCCCTATCACAGAACCAGACCTTGTACTTGGGAAGAAACCATACTGGATCGTGCGCTTTGTACAACTCGCGAAATGTTTCGCAGGGTCCTGGACAGGAGAGAACCAAACCGGGTACATGGTTCCGTATACAGCGGAGCCAGTGAAATTCCGACATAGCTTGCTTGTGAAGCTTACGACAAGTTGCGGAAATGGAACAGAGATCTACTGCAGCCAGGTGCATCAAAATTGAATCAATCAATTCCACTGGTAGGTAGAGGAACCAGCACCTGCCTATATGCAACGTGGTCGTCTCCATTCCGCTATATGTAGTGCCCGTCTCATTTTGGCATAATACTGTTGCAAAATGTCAAATCAATTGATTCGTTCGTTGTGAGCGGGTGCACTTCGACATGCATGGAACAGCAACGGAGGGCTGATGATGAAGGCGGCGTTGTTCATTCACAAGAAATACAAGGCAAAAGAGGTACCGGTAGGCATGGAATCGGAATGACATCAATCGACAACGTACCTTGTCTTCCATCGACAGTGTGCGGATATGCAGATCTCGAACCATTATCCTCTGATTCATCATGTCGCCCATGGGGGGGCATGTCCATAGGTGTGTCGACTAAGCTCACGTTCGTCTCATCTTCCATATGATCGTCAAGCTCGAGGGCAGATGTGGTGGCAAGCGATGACACTACAGGCGAATCGTCAGTCAGGTCTCTCGCGGATGTAACTCATCAGACATGGGTGAAGATACATGGACGCTTGGAAGGCGCGCGCTAGAGGGAAGATCATTCAGATGATGGCAACGTTTGGGGGAGAAGACGAAAGCAGAGTCGGACGGGCTGGGCCAACTAGGCTCGTCCTCAGCTAGATCTGTTGGACACTTACCCTTGCTGCGAGATGTGAGTTCATCCATCGCGTGAGTCTACCCGGCACTTCTTTTTTGGCGGTGGTGAAACAGATGATAATGACGGAAAGCAGATATTATCGAATTTTTGATGACCAACGGCAGTAGTGCTGCGTGTGGCTGGTGAGCTTGCCAACAGTTAGTTATTCGAGGCGAATTTCAAACTTCAGTGCTCGGCAAACATCCCTTCACTTTGATTGATCTTGAGGCCAGCCTTCAGTCAGATCGGTACTATCGAATACATACCATATAAGATGACTGATGTGAATTGAAACTGAATGGCTGCAATTACATCAGGATGGCCGAATGCAGTTGCACTCGCGGCGTGGCAACGAACGTTGTGTTGGAATGAAGTCATGATGGGCACAGTGCACATTACCCCAGGTTACATGCTAGGTAGGTACTCGGTAGTAGGGCGATTCAATTTCATCCCCCCCCTAGGTACCTTATCGCCGCGATAGAGTTATCGCCCGCCAGTACATGCGGACTACCTAACACAGTGTGATAATTGGAGTTTGCATAATCACTGCTATAGCCGATACCTGTTGAAAGCTGTATACATACATACTAGTACCGAATTATTTTTCTTTCGTTCTTTGCAATGTTGCATTGCATTCGGTCCATTATTGCTGCTGCCAGTGGTATGGCGCCGCCTTCCAGTCCCAATTCTGGACCCCATCTCCAGTAATGCCGCCTGGCTCAAGAAGCCCACGCGGCCATGACCTCGGAGCCTTGAAGTCAACTTCTTAGATTATGAATTTTGCAAACGCCCGAGAGTAACTACCTAGTGAAAAAACATTCTGCCACAATCTCTTACATCAGTCTAGCATCACAGTAGTAAGGTCTATTTACATTTAGTCATGGTTTCTATTGACGTTTCCTGAATGTGCCTCCGTAGAGATCAGTCTAGATACAGAGAAGCAGTGGCGACGTTCGTGGGACTCCCCAACACAGTCTTCTTGCAGATGATAGGGTTTACTGATTGTTTCGAGAAAGAGCTTCGAACACGCCGTCTGTGCCGGAGGCTATGCTTTGATTCCTACTTGAACTGATAATCATGTCTCGAATTGATGTAGAGTTCGGTTGTATAGCGATTCACAGGAATGACGTCTGGTGAAACCGTGAGATCGGGAAGATCGGAAGGGAATGGAGATGATGGTACGCCGGGCCTGAACCTAATGGGAGAAGAAAGCCAAAATGAGAGACAAGGTCTCCTTTCAAATTTGCATAATTTCCAAGCGATCGTTTATAAAATCTATTATGTCAATTGTAGTCGCCTCTATCTGCCTATGACACGTTAATAGCGTCGTTGTCGCCCAAGCCACCGTACGAATGAATAAGTTGTACTACCCGATCTCGCGCGTACTTCCAGTCGAATACTTGAGCGTGGTCTAGATCTGGAAAGACCATGACGTCCATTTCGTTTGAAGACATGTCACTGTACTCTTCAGGGACGCCAGTGGCGCCATCAGCCGTAACGATCTGTGGCTTAGAGGTCAGATAGGCGGCAACAGATGCCGCGTCAACAATCAAATCCCTTGCAGATAAGCTGACGGCTACTTTCCGCCTCGTCGGTTGGGCATGTCCTTTGGCTGTCAACTTGACGGTCGTCGCGACTAAGTCCTCCCGCCACAGAATATTCTCGCGCCAGAAGAAAAGGCGACCCAGGCTGTAGGCAACACCGAGATCGGTACTTGCAAAATACCAGAGCAGCCACTCGTTTGCGCGCTTGGGCAGTCTTCGAGTGAAGTTGTACGCTACATCTGGCAAATGAAGCAAGATGGTGACTGGATCGATGAGAACGATCGCGGCCACGCGCCGTTTGAGAATGGGTGAATGCAACATGTGTGTGGTTGGAACAGACCCATAGGAGTGGGATATCAGCGTAAAATCCTCCCATTGACGATGATGATCTAATATCTTGGCCACCATTTCGAGCAGCTCGTCCTTTCGCGGTAGAGGTTGAGTAAGTCGAAATGAGATGGAGAGCATCTCTGGCACAATCAGTCCCACGTCTCCGAATCCTGCTGTGGTGCTCAATTGTATGAGGAACGGCACATAGGTCCAGAGACCGACTCCTATGCCATGCCAGAAGATGATTGGCCGCTGAGTTGGACAAGAATGAGGCTTGAACCAGTATCCCAATTTCGGCACAGGCGAGCGGCACGTCGCAAATAACTCTTGCGGGCGAGGAGGAAATGTCGCCGACGATTCTTCGAATGAACGAGCATAGTAGCAGAATCCATGCCAAGACAAAGCGGCGTGTGTGGCCATGTCGAGTAAAAACATGATGAAGTACCATAGCAGGCATCGATATGTAGAATGTATGTCGTCAAACGTAAGACGCAAGCATTTCGCCGGCCCCCTTCCCTCGCGGAACTGTAGACCAAGCTGCTGTTCCGTCAATACTATGTATTCGTCGAGTTCCTGCCATACATCTTGAGCGATGTCTTCCGTGCCTTGGCATTGCATGTCCATGTCGAAAAAGGCCCATAGAAAGAACTCCCTAAGGTTGTCATGTCGAATATCTTTCAGATCGGCTCCTAAAAACCACCATCTTATATATTTATCGGGCTGAGAGGTATTTGCGACACACTTCTCGAACAAAGCCTTCCGTTCTCCTGGCGTTGCTGCGGCGGGGTGAAGAGCAGCTCGACGTAGCCTCTTCTTGTGGGGAGCGTACACGGAAATGAAGAACAACAGTTCGGCCACGAGCAAACACAGCAACACGACCCTGAGTCTTCGAGGCGAATTCGAGTCGGTTCGGAAAAGGAAGGTACTGACGAAGGAGACGATGTAGAGAACGGGCATGTAGCGAAAAAAAAGAATCCAGAAGTGTATGAACAAGGACTCGCTCGCAGATTCTCCAATCATCTTGCCGACGCTGTGAGTCAACAGCACTGATTCGACATGACACGGGATAGCCTCGTCCTGGACTCCTGGCTGCGGCGGGTGTATCGCGCAATACCTAGGCGCCTGCTTTTGCGTAAGTATGAGAAGTCCGATGCGACGTGATCGATGGTCTTTGACAATCAGCGGCCAGGCTTCAACGAGCGTCGTATTTGGATCAAATTTCTGGCTGGCTTCCAAGGAAGCAAGTGTTGCGGAATGAGAGACCTCTTGATGTCGCTCCCTTAATTTTGCAACCTTTGATCATTACCAACCGACCAGGTGGGCTATTGTCCACGGAATAAGGACGTCATCAGGCCGATCTCATTGTTTAATTGTGGTTTGTTGGCCCTTCTTGTCCTGATGCAGATAGCTGCTTCATACGTCATGTTCGCTTGCACCAACTTCCAAGATACCTATACATAGCAGCGTGCGTGCTGCACAAATAAAAGTGGGCGCAGCCGTCTGCTGTGACTCAAGTTTCAACTTGAAGGCGGGAAGGTCAAGACCAAGACGTACCAACCTAAAATACATATGTCATTTATTTTATAAAAAACCCGGATGAAAAGCCAAAACATTGGCCTCTGAAGAGATTCGTACTCAGAGGACTTGGTACGTATTTGTATTGTTCAGATGCGGCCGCAGGATCACCCATGAATCGCTTGTTCTTTGTCTGGGACTATGGGTAGGAAAATCGTACAGAATACATTGCACTGAGTTGCCCATGCCCATTCGGATCGTTAGTGATTAAACCCAAGACATGTTGATTTTAAAGGAAACATCTAGTTAGAACAACTGTTTCGTCAAAATTTGAAGAAAATTTGCTGAGCAATCGATAGAGTTTTATGGCCGTTTGGAGATAGGGTACAGACCCAGCTCGGGAAGGTTCCACCTTTTCAGTCCTCGTACATGTAGGTATACTGATCTTTTCCCTGTCCGCTTTGTTGCTTAATTTTGCACGGGGTTTCTGTATTGAAGATAAATCCAGAATTTTTAATGATGTATGAAATACTACAATGTATGCATTTCCATCGTTTTTTTTACACGTGAAAATGTTATGCCATATGCTGTGACTCGTGAGGTATGGGCGAATGTTTTGCAGCAGCGTCGCAACTTGCAAGACCGACGGACCGACGGCTAGAAGTTACTGTACCTACCTAGTCTGTACCTTAGGTACATATACATACCTGGTACTCCACCAGGCACCCGTGCTGACACGGGCCTATACGTATGACGACACGATAAGTTGGGCGACTTTGCGGCAACTGGCTTTGAGGTTTGGATACATCAAGACATCCCAACCTTCAGCATGGCGGAAAATTACGTCTTGCGGATTACCGCAGGCCCGAGCTATGATGCAACGACACATGTTGAGGTCCCGGTGAACAACCCGGAGCCGACGAGCATCAAAGGCGACAGCGCCGATATTCAGTTGAATGTCAGAATACATAACTACGGCGGTCTCCCACTGGGGTCGCCGTCTACATCGGCGTATTTTTCAACAGAGCCACACGCACACAATCAGGACCAATACAGCATATCTCTTCGGTTCACCCCGCACAAGAGTGTCTCTCACAAGGACGAGCATTCGCGCACCGCCGAGGATACTCGCGTTGGAACAGCGGATGAAGGCATAAGTGGCCACGATCTCCAGTTCGGTAATGATTTTGATCGTCCTATCCGCGATAAGTTGCCTCCCGGATTCAACACTGCTTTGAGTATTGTCAGATGGTGGATCGATCCGGGCCTGGATGGGGACGCATATGCAGATAAGCCGTACCTTTACGGCCCTGCGCTGAGCTCCTTCAATTCCCTACATGTTGGTGCTGGCGTCTTCGATGCCAAAAAGGGAGGCTTGTGGTTTGAGGAGGGCGGTGACGAAGATGGCATGAAAGCTCGGCAAGCCGTAGGCATGCCGGACGACCGTAAAGCCCGCATGAAGTGGGCATTGCGAGATGACAGCAAGAGCAAGTGGTTCTTTGAGTACGGAAAGACATATGGGTTGGACTTTTACAATCCCTACATCGATTTCAGGAACTTGGCTTTGAAATTGCCCGGGTATAATTTGCCCATTGTAAAATATTGGGATGGCCAAGGACTAAGGTATGATGACCAGTCTCCCATTATTATTTCTCCATTCAGCCTTTGCGAGTATGTGCTCCAACTCTGTAGACTTTGTGTCTCTCAAAGGCTGTCCGATGCTGTCGTCGACAGTCTCACTCTGCTCATTTTCCGATGAAAGTTCATTCGAGCCCTTTGAGGTTACTTCGTTAGAGTCTTGGGTTGTTCGTGCTTTAGTATTTCGCGTGTTTAACTTAAAATTTCCAGGCGCTCACACGAACTTAGATATGTCCTAAGAAACAAGCAAACGGGAGAGGCGTATCTTGTCATCGTATTCACCATTTACATGCGAGAAGACGTCAACGATGATGGAACACTCAAGGAAGGTGCAGCGGAGCGAGTCCTCGAAGGAATAAATGGTGGCACGAGTAGTCACAAAGACCATGATGAAAAGACGGCGCTACAGGAGGCTGAAGCCATACTTGGGCCAAGAGTTGCAGACAGTGGGACAAGCGCAGATGACGTCGATTGAGTCCGTACTCTATCAAGTTTTTATCGGTCATGGAAGAGCACATCCATTCTTTATACACATACTCTGGCTAAAATTACAACTGGACATGACAATAGAGCGTATGGAAAAAGATGTGAAATCTACGAGTGTGTAGTGACTATTCAGTACTGGCAGGCTGTCTCTTTGATCCGCACAATTCGCTCGTTGTGATGATGACCAACAAGGAACGACGATAGTCCAGAAACCGCAAAGAAGCAACTTAGGCAGTGCCGATAATATAAGAAACAGGTAAGTAGGATCTGGTGAACGTATGAAGCGGCAAGCCCTTGATCTTGAGAGGCAGCACCACATTGCCTTGGCCGCGCTCTATCGCAGAAACGAGAGACACAGGAGCCATTCCCGACAGTCTCACTACGGCCTACCGTTGCGATACCTATTATCATAACGTGTCTTCCGCCGTTATATTCGCCTCTCATCAACAGATCACGCACGAAATACTCTGTATGTACTTATCTATAATGTCAAGTGTGCCCACGGTTGGTTTGCCAGATTTATTGGGTACATAAAACCAAAAAGCAGATGATCGATTGTGAAAATGGATCGATGAGACTTGGTGCCAATGTACCCTCGGCATGTACTCTCAGTCTGCACTCCGCTCCGTACACAGTGTACAGATTACAGAACCAACAAATTAGTTTTCACTACGGAGCATGTACTCCGTATGTACACCGTGCAGAGTACAAACCTGTCGCAGGGTACTGTAGGTACTCTGTACTCTGTAGTCTACTTGTTAGTCGACGTTGGCAGGAGATATAGGTACTGGTGGGGCCCGGGGGATTCAATTTCATCCCCCCCTACCTGGGGGGCGTTGAGCAACAAAATGCCCCTTGGGTTCCAAAATAAAAAGGTACATGGCTGCCCCGCCATTTCCACACCAAAAGAGATGTACCTCGGT
>SRQL01000600.1:0-16443 GCA_018360575.1 Claviceps sp. LM454 group G7 | reverse complement strand
CGTGCCTCGCTTGTGGGGTTTCAAGCCCACACAGCGAGCACAACACCATAAAGCTGGCCTCCGCGCCTTCTAGCTCGGAGATAGAGAACAAGAACAAAATTTGACCTAAGAGAAGATACGTCTTTGTGTTTGTGTGCGTTACGCACCTGTTTGTTATGCATGCTTTATAACCGCGAGACCTTACGGTCCAACAGGTAGGTAGGTAGAGGGTGAACGTCGAGGAGCAGATTCGCGCTATTCATCGAAAATTTGCATGTGAAAGGAAGTAGAAAATATAGGGGAAATAATTCGGGTCCGTCATGAGCAGGAAACGGGAGGTTCATGCTATACATTGTCATGCATAGGTACCTTGTACCAAGTTATAAGGATAGCCGAGGCGTAATTGGTAGGTAGCAGCTGGCAAGGCGTTTTGTGCATGGAGTTTTTTTTTTAATTTCAATTTGAATGCGTAAGAAACCTGGTGAAGAAATTGAAGACACGTGTAGCGAAGAAGAAGTTATCTGCTTTGTATGGCAGACGTCGCTCTTTTGAGTGATATGTATTGGTGTCGTCCCCCCAGACCAACCAAGCAAGGGTTCGTGATGCATGATGTCGTACTTTCTGTGCGCCCCCCCTTTGGGTCATCGGGCTGTCAATTGCTCACGTCAATCTCTCACCCCACCTCGAAAAGCGGCGTTGTTTGCAGGTCTCTGCTTCCCACAACCCCATCATCCTGCGCAGCATCACACGAGCATTTCTCCGCCTCCACGAATCTGCCAACCTCGCTGAACCCTCTGAAAACACTCTCACTCCCGGACACATTTGTGAAATTGCTCGCCCTCCGTTGAGCGACTCTTACCCCTCTTTCGAACCGCGAGACAAGAGCGACTTTGACCTCGACTACCTCACCGCCGGCGCAAACGAGATCTCCTCACGATCAGGAGCAAAGAGCTTCGCCAGACCGCACGGCTCGCCTCGCAGACACACACACACACGCACACACACGCACACACTGGGCGTCATATCGTCCACAACCGCCAAACTGTCTGAACAACAAGACACCGGCCGGGCTGCCGGCAATCCCACCTCGCCTACCTCGCCCAAGTTACCATCCCCCACGCCTCGCAGTCCCCCGTCATTGCACCGGCCCATCATGCAGGCCATGCCGTACGCGCGGCAGCAGAGCTTCGACGAGATTTACGGGCCGCCAGAAAACTTTCTCGAGATAGAAGTGCGTACAGTAATTCCTCTCCCATATAGCTGCGCATCCGTCGACACGATGTCTCTGCCCCCTTCTAAGCAGGCCTCTCCCCCCTTTTTTTGCCCTTTCCCCAGGCCACGATAACAAGTCACGATCACCAAGCCCTTGAATCAGCCTGATGCCCTTGCTCAGCTTAACTTAAGAATGTGGAAAAATCTTCCCCCCAAAAAACCCTGTGAAATAGATGAGCTGACGATTCTGACGATAGGTACGCAACCCTCGAACCCACGGCATCGGCCGCTCCATGTACACAGACTACGAGATCCTATGTCGCACCAACATCCCCGCATTCAAGCTCCGCCAAAGCAGCGTACGACGACGATACTCAGATTTTGAATACTTTCGGGACATTTTAGAGCGGGAGAGCGCACGGGTCACCATCCCGCCTCTACCGGGAAAAGTATTCACCAATAGGTTCAGCGATGATGTAATCGAGGGCAGGCGCGCGGGATTAGAGAAGTTTTTGAAGATTGTGGTGGGACATCCGTTGCTGCAGACTGGGAGTAAGGTCTTGGCTGCGTTTGTGCAAGGTATGTTTTTCTTTTCTTTTTTGTCATTTTCCCCGCCCCCATTTGCCATTTGTTCACCGATTCATTCGTATCTTTTTTTATTCCTTTCTCATATTATTTGCGTGGGTTTTCCTGGTTTGTTCTGCGCCTCTTATGCATGTTCGACATCATCATGCTAGGAACGGCTCGTTGCTGACTTATCTGTAGACCCTAGCTGGAACAGACATGCTTGGTGAATAAACACCACACATCTGTACATATATACATGTCCCAAACCAGGACCAAATCGATGAGCGGTGTATCTAGTTTACTATCATTTTTAATCTTTTGGGCGAATAGCGAGACACTTATGGCATGCACTCTGGCTCTGGAATAGCTCGGGCTCAGGCCGGGGGAAGGCGACGAAGGAGAAATGTACTAGCTTTGCGCAGCTGTGGCTTCTCATGAGTGTATAAACCGCGATTTTCCTTTTTTTTTGACACGTTCTGAAGGGCACATTCTGAGGTATCTTACTGCATATGGCATTTCTGTCTTTCAAAACCAAGTTCTCACAACCTCGTCCTACGCGTGCCGCTCTTTTCACATCTTCTCCCTATTCATACGTAAGCCTATCTCATCAAGTCCGTTTCGAGCACACGCTTTGTTGTGGGAAGTGGCTAAAGTTGCCTGATAATTTGAATTTCTTGCCATGACGCAAAAAGAACCTCTTCTCGACGCAGAAAAGCCTGCGACGTGGCTTGACGCAAGCAACATGCGCCGAGAAAAGGGGGGGTGTGAAAAGAGAAGGATGATAAGAAATCCTCTCCACTTGTCCTCCATGTGTCATGGATAATGGGGTCTCTTCATGCGGGCCCTTCTCCAGAGATGGAGTGCCGGATCGGAATGCGGAATGCAGCCTGGATAACGACTCGGGCGACACCCCTACCACCAGTTTTTACGGAGTAATTTTCACACGATCTGATCCACAACCACCGCCACGGCGTGTCCCTAAGCCGCGTGTTGCCGCAGCGGTTTTTGTCGTTATCATCATGGCCAGGGTATGCCTCGCTTCATTTAAAATGCCGCAGCCGCTCCCGTGCCGTTCCCCACGTCGCGCGTGCTCTCTCTTCGTCTCTTGGCCATTGCTGTTAACTCGGACTACATACTGATGGGAAGACATCTTGCGACGGGTTGGCAGAACACAACAGCGCATGTCTCCGCCTCGTTGATGCTCGAAGCCTTTCTTACACGCCTGGTTCCTCGCGCCGCCTATCCTATCCGGCAAACTGCCTGCCTGTGATCTATATTACCGTCGCGTGATTTTGGTCTACTCCTGGCCGCAGACATGGGCTCTACTGAAGTCGCAGAACAGTCGCCTATCCCGATGACCGAAAGGCGCGGGAGCGAGGCGAGTCCGAGTCCCTTGCCTTGGGATGGCGCAGATGGACATGAAAGACTGATGCCATCGCTTCCGCCCGTGGATGGAGGCAAGCATGCCTGGTTTTTCCTGGCGGCCTGCTTCGTCGTCGAGGCTCTGACTTGGGGTAAGAACACCCACACTGGGTTCGCGACAACACGCCCGGGCAGCTGACCCCTTTCGACGCTCACATGAGGTGTGTGGACATGACTGACGGACGACGTGGTTTCGCAATTAATAGGTTTTCCGTCCACGTTTGGCTTGTTCCAGAACTACTACAGCACACATGAGCCCTTTGCTGGATCGGAGGCGATCCCCGTTATTGGAACATGTGCCATGGTACGTTTTTGCTAATGGCGAAGTCTTACCGTTTCAAGTGCGAAAGCAAGAAAGCAATGGAAATAGAGACATCGGAAAAGGGGCACCCAAAACGTATTTACAAAATGTCCATAAAACTAACAGTAATACCAGGGAATCATGTATCTTGATGTTCCCCTCATCATGGGCTTACAACGCCTTTATCCTCGTTTCTGCAGGTGGTCCCCCATTCTCGGCCTCCTCCTCATGTCCATCTCCCTAGCAGCAAGTTCCTTCTCCCAAAACGTGACCCATCTCATCCTCACACAAGGCATCCTCTACGCCATCGGCGGCTCCATCTCCTACTGTCCCTGCATCCTCTACATGGACGAATGGTTCGCCAAGAAAAAAGGCCTCGCCTACGGTATCATGTGGTCCGGCACCGGCCTCGCGGGCTTCTCGCTGCCGCTCTTACTCGAATATTTTCTGCACCGATACGGCTTCCGGACTACCCTGCGCATGTGGTCCGTTGTGCTGTTCCTCCTCACTATGCCGCTGGCCTTCTTCATCAAGCCTCGCCTACCACCCATGGCGACCACACACATCAAGCCGTTCAAGCTTCGCTTTGCGCTCACGCGCACGTTTATCTTGCACCAGATGCACAACATTGTGCAGGGCTTGGGGTTCTTCTTGCCGGGCATTTATCTGCCGACCTATGCTCTCTCGCTGGGCGCCAGCAGATTTGCATCGGCTCTGACGCTACTTCTTTTGAATGTCGCCACGACGTTTGGCTGTGCAGCCATGGGATCGCTGACAGACCGTCTGCATGTAACGACTTGTCTGATGATTTCTGCTCTGGGCGCGGGACTGGGCACGTTTCTCCTGTGGGGGTTTGCTACCTCGTTGCCGGTGCTGTTCCTCTTCTGCATCATATACGGCCTCTTTGCTGGGCCGTACTCGACGGCTTGGACGGGCATCATGAAGCAGGTGACTATGGAGATGAGCACACGCAGATCATCCACCGTCGGAAGTACCCCTGGTGGCGGTGCAAACACGTTTGATCCTACCATGGTTCTCGGCATCTTGTCGACGGGGCGGGGCATCGCGAATATCGTCTCGGGTCCTTTGAGTCAGGCATTGATCAAGGGTATGCCGTGGCAGGGCCAGGCTTTCGGGGGCTATGGGACAGGCTATGGGCCGTTGATTGCTTTCACGGGAGCCACGGCTGTCATGGGCGGTGCGACGTTTGTGTGGAGGAGGCTGGGGTGGATGTGAATTGAATAAGCTGTAAAGTGTTCAAATTGCGCGCGCCATATGTCGTGATATTCGAGTGTCTCCTGATCCCTCTTGTGTTTCCACGGCAATATCATGACACTAGAAACGGACTCTGTCTTCTTCAACATTTCACACGTCCACGGCGGGGAACAAGAAGTCACATGCGTCTGTATTCATCATAATCGTAGGCTCGGTTTTTTTTTCTGAATAAGCCCCCTCCCGCTTCCTTTTCCTCACTCATCACATCAATCACGCCATGCCGCTCATCGAAACGACAATCTCGTTGCCATTGACTCACAGAGATCACGCACCAAGACTTGTTTCGATACGTACATCAGGTAGAAAGCAACGAACCAACAAGCAAAGACGGATACGCAAAGTCCCTGCCCCATCAGCTCTGCCATGCCGCGAAAACTCCGTGGACCACGCCTTGAGACTTAAGATGATGCTAAGGAGCTAACGATTGTGAATCGTAGTATTCCGCTGCGCGCTCTTAACTAGGACTCATCATTGAGACGGTGCAGAGGCTCGACTTGGAGTGACAGGGAGAGTAATAGGAATAAATCCCCATTACTCTCTACTGTAAATCTTCATCGCTTTCCCTTTGCGTTTTGGGGTTTTCGACTCACCAGGGCCCCGCGTGCCTTACGCCAATGGTCCTTCTTTGAGCCAACCAGTGGACCAAGGTATTGTCCAGATATGCCGTGGCATAGTATTCCAGGGATCAGCCTCCAACGATGTACCGCGCGAGAGTCGCGAGCGTGCCCGCCAGGTGTCCCTAAAAGCGTCCCCTTATGTGCTGTGAGGTGTCGCATAAGGCACCACTGGGAATGCAACCATCCATATCGCCGATCGGCCTCGAACTGTGCCGCGTGTCGGGATTTTTGTATGGGCACGTATAGCCTATCTGTGATGTCTCCACTGCCGTGTACAATTGTCTCGGTCTTAGCAGCGCACTGTGCTTCAAACCCAGGCGCTGTACAAACTTCTCGCTCACGGCCTAATGTTGGGTTGGTACATATATCAGCCTGTCGATTGGATCATCTCCGACGCTGAAAAGAATTTTACTGCGGCCGAGTTCCGCAATGCTGCCCCCCGTATGTCCATCCACACCGGAGAAGTACCTGTATTGAAGCGCAACACAGCATAGGAAGGTTCCAAGGATATCAGATGCTGAGGAAAACGGGCCCCGGACGTTGTTGTCGATTCAAAAGACGGCTATCAAAGGCCAGATGATACGATATTCGCCAACGAGTCGCTCATTCAATCGAAGTTTTGCTCCCAAGACCAGCTCGCTCGTGAGCTTTGATGAAATTTGCAATATCCTGGCCCCTAATTAGACATGCATTAGGGTCCCCCATGTGCCGGAGGCCCGTAAGAATCTGATGCATCTTCACGCGAGCATTCCACTGAGCCAGAATAAAGGCCGAATGCCTCCTCACAATACTCCCTCGGTCGGCCGGAAACGTTCCAAAAGCATCCGGATCGTGTGAATGCTCTCTCGCGGCCGGATTTTGCGAGGGCTTGATCGACCAGCAGGCATCGGCATCGCGAGCGATCAGGAGTCGAAAAGGGCATGCCTCTTTGCGAGTCTTGGTGCGCCGCTTCTTGGAGGGGTGCGTGCCGGTATCATGGGGTGTGTATTTGAGTGCCTTTGAGCAGCGTAAACGAACAGAGCTTACGACACCTTCGGAGTTTGTCTGGCGTCGATGGATTGCGAGGCTATAGCCTTGTGATGAGGCCGTTTCTCGGACTGACGCGAGCGCGTCTTCGAACGAGCCAAATGTCCGCAATGGCTCGGAGGCGGGCTCAGGAGCTGAGTCGGGGGCACGTTCCATGGTAAGAATATTGTAGAATTTGTCGTGTATAGCTTATAGGCACATATGTTGGAGGTTGTGCAAAGCTTCGTGAGAAAGTGATCAGAGCCAATGATCACGTGCTTATGACTAAGATACTTGGTACCATAGGCCACAGAGGTACCTACCTGCGCGCGGTAGTTTCGCGGTGATTCCGCGGCAATTTAGGGTTTCTGCGCAATGGAAGTTTTAGGTGGCTGGGTTGCATTGTATTTGTACAGTGACAAAAAAAAACATAAACTATCACGACGAGTTGACACATTATATAATAGGAAGGAACAGACAGGGGAATGGATGAACCTCAGGCTTTTCTTCTATGCTCTCTACACACGCCCTATGCACTTCCAAACCATGACCTTGAAGAGTTTGAAGAGCCTCCACCGGCCCTTCCGCTAGGCATGTACCTACATAGGTAGGTATGCAGTGTCGAGGACCGAGGGTTTCTTTGTCGGAATCGGATTCCCGTCCATTCGTAGTTCACCTGAGGAATTTCGGCTCAGCGGCCCGGACCCGACAACTTACTTTGCGTCCGGCCGTGTAGGTAGTCGTGGCTGGAGAAAAGCTGTACGGAGCGTGACGATGATTTTGCTGCCACAACGAAGGCAAATATTGGCAGCCCGCCTCTGGTCGTTTGCCACGTCCTGCCTGAAGCAACTTTCAACTTGAAAGGCAACAAGAACCTTTCCTAATGTCGTTCCATCCGGCCAACCGAACTCTCCAACGCCCAAAATTCTGTACGAAGCGGGCAAAGCACTCATCGCGTATTTCATCTAGCACAGACTGTCGCAGGAGTTCCAAGTCCGCGGCCAGATAACGGCCTCCTTTATATCATCATCATCATCATCCGAGGGTCCGTCCGCGGGTAGTGCCTTATGCTCCAGGATAGGGTTGCTGAGCAATTGGAGGCGGACGTGGTGCAGACCAGTGGCCACCGTCCGGTAGTCTATCCGCGTAATCCTCTGGTACCTGCTGGGGTCCGTACACCTTTTCGAAATAGACCATACGTTTGGGACGCACATTCACTAGCATGTTTTGCTCCTCGTCCTTGATCCTCATGAGTGCGCGTTTTTCCTTGATCTCTGCGATAATGGCCTCCGACGTCACCACCTCTGGTGCCTGCTCCAACTCCATCGTGGGTATTACTTGTGGCGTTCGCAAACAATAAGGAAGACTGAGGTTGGGATGCTGCTGCAGTCTAGCGTCGGTAAAGGTTTTTTGCGAAAGTGAAGGGAGAGGAAGAATATGTATGGCACATACGATTGCTCAGGAGGATGGTTCTCCTGTCCTGTTCTACGGAATGGATCAGGCCGTTTTATATCGAAAAGGGGCAGAGCGACCGATCAAGACCGATCAAGCCTTAGCTCTATCTTCCCGTGAGACCCGGCATGAGAATCGGCCCATCGGCTAACGAGAGCGTTCAATGCATGCTCATCGCTGAGACAACTGTGTTGGCCTCAAACGTGCATTGCATTGAACCAAAAGACTGCTTGACTATCAATGCACCCCTGCGACATGTGCATATGTACTCCGTATGCTGGAGACACCACAGGTACATAGATATGTACGGTTATATACATACCTACCTATGTACTTTGTGAGTCTGTAGTACCGTATGTACGTACTGTACTTACGGGCGACAACTTACAAGAAGAATTTCTCCCGCTGCGCTAGGGGACCAGGGTACATACATGCTGCGGGCGTGCGGGGCCTGACCTTGGCTTGGTTCTCCGCCCTTTGTTTGCTTTGTTGATTCAATTTTCTCCTGCGGTGCTTGACTTATTAGGTACGTGATCATTATTAGTAAAGCTGAATTATGTCTCGTTCCGGTGCCTTCTTCCATTAGGTATTTCAAGAGATAATCATAGATTCACAATGATCAAATCCGTCGTCGATGACCCTCTTTATTTAGGTCCTCCTTAATCAGGCCTCCTTTACAAATTACAACCCTTTTGACCCGGACGTGCAGAATCATTGGCATCATGCGATGCCAACAACCTTTGATCTTTCAACTATGAATCTTTTTCAAACTCACCTTGATGATGACATATGCAAATCTGGAATACTAATCTTTAGGTCGCCTCCACCGCTCGGAGGTAAGGCACGAGAGTGCAGCTAGACTGCCGTGCATGTTCGTGCTCATGACAAACTGACTCAAACATATGACACGGTCAAATCTCAGCTGAAATCTCCAAAATCGGCTCCAACGTCACTGGATGAGTCAATACCGGTCCATCACCCACTTCTTACGCACAACGACATCCATCTCCCTGAGGAGCTTCGTCTCCGCCTTCTTGACCTCCACATACCGCTGCACCAGATCGTATCCCATGAGCGCTGACATGTCCTCATCCTTATCCAGACAGGCGAGCGCTTCATCGATGCTGGCCGGCAGGTTGGAATTGATGCCCAGGTTCAACCGCTCCTCCCAGGACAGCGTAGCAGGATCCCTGATGCAATCGCCCCATACGAGCTTCTCCTTATTGGCCACGCCGTTGATGCCCGCCGCGATAAGCGCCGCCATGGCGAGGTACGGGTTGGCGAGCCCGTCGATGCATTTGATCTCCCAGTGGCTATCACAGATCTTACGCAGGGGCGCTTCGCGATTCTGCGTGCCCCATGTAACCCAGGTGCCGCCCGCCCAGACTCCGTCCTGGACGCGCTCGTAACTAACGAGATTGCTGTAAGTAAACGCACATATGGCGCGGAGGTGGTAGAGGATGCCCGCGTAAAAGGACTCGTAAACGGCTTGACTTGGAGGTGATGACGCGCCGTCGTCAGAGACGATCATTAGGGACATGTGCGTGTGGGCGGCCGTACCGCAAGCATCCCCAAGAGGCTTCGGATGTAGCGTCATGCGGTAGCCCTGGGCGCTGGCGCGCGCTGAGAGCACCTCACGAGCAAACACCAATGTGTCAACGGCCTCAAGCGCAGGCGCCGCGGGCAGGACGACCTCGAATTGGCCCTTGGCGCTTTCGGCGTGTAGCATCTCCACGTACACGCCTGCGGCGTCGAGTTGCTGGATCGCGGGCTCGAGCACCTTACCGACGACTTGATGCTCCGTGGCTCTGGCTGATGACCAGCCATGTCCGTCGGCGTCTACCGATCCGTAGTGGCCGCTCCGCGTCTCGCGCACGAGGCACAATTCGATTTCAAAGCCCAGTGTAAGCTCAATACCGAGCTCTCTCGCCCGCTTCACCGCGGCTTTGTAGCTGCTTCTTGGGCAAAGGGCTGCCGCTGTGCCGTCGTCATTTTCGAAATCGCACATGAGCATGACATGTCCTGGTTTAGGGCCCGGCTTCAGAGAGGCTGCATCGGCGCGAAGCTTGTACATTCCGCTGGGGTCCACGTTGGCTATGAGCGTGTCGTTTTGCAGCATGCCAAGCGCTGCCTTTGCGACTCCGACCGTCAACGGCTCGCGACGGCGAAGAAGAGATAGTGCCCTGCGCGGGGGGAGGAGCCTTAGCCGAGTGGTTCCTGTGTAGTCAGACCAGTATAGGCGCAGGAATGGCGGCGTGCTGCCCGTCTGCCACTTGAGCAACGACTGCAGCAGATGGTGATTTATTGGATTCGGCGGTTCAGAAGCAGTTTGGCTATCATCAGAGTAGCCATCCTCACCATCATCGTCATCATGGTGATTTTCAGCGAGATTGGTGTTCGCTAGACGACTACTGACATTATGGCTGCCGCTGCCGCTGCCGTCGTCGCCTGAGAGAGTGAGGCCCAGATTATACAGTCTGTTGGAGGTATTAAACAACACGTCCTCCACCATCCTTGAGGCCTGTGGCCATGACATGTCGCCATGTCGAACGAGTCCACACAACACCCTATGCAGCACGTCTTTCATCTGCAAAACAGCCAGGAGATATGTCTCAGGAAACCAGTGACCGTCGGTGCTCCAGATGATCTTTTCCCAGGGACACAGCTCAAGCATATGGCGTACAACGGCCTCCTGCCCATCGCGGCTGACAAAGGGGAAGACCTCGCCAATGTCAGCATACACGTTGGCATACATGGCGGCCATGTATCCCATCTCGCGATCAAAGGGGTAGCCCGAATGCAGCAGCACCATGGGAACAGACGGGTATGCCCGCACGAAGTCCTGCAGGTGAGCAGGCGACGACCGCGTGAGGGTCAGATCGTTGTCGCCGAGCCCCGTGTGAAACTGTATGGGCTTCGGCTTTACTTGGTTTGTCTGGGTTTGAGTTTGATCCTGCTCCGGCTTCGTCTTCGTGTCCGTGGCGGCGGCATCGCGAATCGCCTGCGCCAGCCGATGCACGAGAAATTGGTTCAGCGGTCTCTGGTCAATTCGCGTAAACCGCGTGGCATTAGGAGCGCGTCTCTGTGCGAAAATATCCGCAAAGGCTTGGAAAGCCTCATCCTTGGGCTCCTCTGGCGCCAAATCCAGGCCTGTTCTGTAGCAAATGACCGACTTGAAGCCCACCACATCGTAGTCGGCAATGGCGGCCGCGAGAGCAGACTCGAACGCGGTGATGGCAGCCTCGAAGGCGCCTTCAGCTGTTTCGTGGGCGAGGCAGGCCTCTTCGATGAGTTCTGCAGCGATGTGTTCGATGCGAACGATACGCTTGCTGGCGCTTGGTACAAACTTGTCAAAGAAGCCGTATGGCTCGACGGCCTCATGGTTATCCAGGCCGTCGTCCACGAGGATGCATGCTATACCGGAGAGGCATCGGCGCGTCCAGCGCTCGTAGTCGGCATCGGAAGCCCGTTTCTTTTCCACGGCGGCTTGGACGGCATCCCAGCTTTCGCGACATCCTAGCTCATGGGCTAGCTGCTTGACGGCGCGGATGTGAGCCAAGCTGGTCCGCGACGAGTCGAGCGCTTCGCCATGCGCCTCGGACACAATTGTCAGGAACGGATATCGGCTGAGTTGGTCCCTTTTCAGAAGTGGATGTGCGTGGTTGTCGATGATGCTTGTTGCATGGATCAACCGGCGCAGGGCCTCGGATCCGGCGACGAAGTCATCATCCATGGTATGACATGTCGTGAAAAAGCTTTCGAGTTCCCTTTTGTATTTTGTTTGATCGGTTGATTTCTACGGGAAGCACTCCTTCTTCTTGGTCCTAAACAATTGTGATGGCGTTTTGCTCTTGATTTCCACAGGTCACCCTCATTGTATCGAGTTATTCCGCCTTCCTCTGTCATCCATGACGTCACCGGATGGGGATATCAGCTTTGTCCAAGTTTGGCAATGACCTTCTGCGGCAAAGCGGGGCGGCATACTACAAGTACAAGTTACAACATTTAGTGAACCCTTTGTCACCGGCTTGTGTCACTATCTTCCAAACTCTTCAATGACGCTCCTGGCAGCGGTAAATGGAATTCCGCAATCCACCGGCTCCATCTTGAACCCAAATCCCAGGGGCCCTCCCACAGCGATCCCCTTTTCAGTCTTCCACAATGGACTACAAGGAAGCACAATCACATTGACGCGCAGCCCGAATCGCAAATCTTGAGAGCCAATGGCCTCACCATCGTGACCCAGGATGGAGATCAAGTCTGGCACGGTGGCCACCACTTCCCGGGACTCCTCCGAGGCAGAAGCGTCACACAATGCGGCATAGAGATATTCGTTCTGGAACGGAATCACCAGATGCCTGTCGCATGCGTCGCCTGCGGTTGGCCCAGCTTCACGCTCGGCATCGGTGAAAGGGGCCAGAACAACGGCACCCATCGTGTAGCCACCGTCAAGATGCCGTTGGACATCAATGATCTTTCCTGTGAAGAGCACCTTTCCCGGGCATACATCCAACTATGTTGACACTTTGTGTCAGTACTGTTCTTGTGGAGAGTCGTTCGTTGTACATACAATTGCATCTGTATAACTCGTCTTTGAGCGTCTCGCCATGTGAACTGCTCTACCAAGATACCAGCTCTGCGAGATGGTATTCGTGACGGCAACCGTCTTGGCCATCTTACCCGAAATGGGATTGGTGCTAGTCGCGCAGCTGAGGCCGAGCTCGATCGCGGCAGTGCGAAGGCAGGCCTCCAGGCGGACGCTACTATCCGCACTCTTGTGGACGCATGAGATCAGCTTTCGAGCATACAGAATCAGGCCCAGCCTAAGCGGGTGGTGTTGCACTTACAAGTGCTGCCAAAGCGTTTCCACGGGCGTCGGTGATCATGACCGGGCACATGTTGTGGCCATAGACGGAAAATGTCACTGTTCGACACCCTGTTCAGCCAAATCGCTCTCACATCTTCACAACGACGTCCGAGTCGGGCAGGTTTACGTACCGTGGTAAATGGTCGGATATGCGCGACCCATTCCATCGGCATCAATGATGGGGACGTCAAAGTGTGCACCAACTGGCAAGACGCAGAGTCCGTTTCCACCACCACTGTGTCATTCATCCAGGGTTAGGTCTCTTCATACGAACGAACGCCAGGAGTGGATCGTACAGATATATCACCTACATTTCATCTGCTAAAACCCCGTCAAATCGATCAATGTTGCGCATTTTGTTCAGCGCATTGATGGCGTCAATTATCTCGTGCCCGGCAGCCAGTCTCTCGTTGATGACGCTGGGGCTTCCGTACCACGCCCCGAGACAAACAGTGGCGTCATCCTTCAAGGACGTCGGCGATATAATCCGCATCCGGCCTCTACTGTAGGAATTGAGGGCTTTCAAGCTCTTGAGGTACTCGTAATATGTTGGTCCTCCGCCTCCGGTTCCGAGGATCGCACACCCAGTCGAAATGAACTCGAGATCAATATCAGAGGGATACCAAACGCCATCTCGCACGTCTGGTCGATAGGTAGCGATATCTACACCTAACGACGGTTTGGAAGAGGGGAAAGAGGCATGAGAGGTTTTAATTCTGTCGCTATCGGTTTGTCGGTCAGACACCGTGTCATCATGAGTGTGCGGGTGGGAGGGCGATGGTGATGCTAATGGCGACGGCAGAGGCGAGACCGGCCGTGAAGCTAATGACAATGGTGGCGATGATGATGAGCACTCGCCTGGGACAACGGGGCGTCCTACTGCTCGTATTTGAATCCTGATTGTTACTTGCGACATGTACTGCAGCGGCATCTTATTCACCTCGACAATCTTCACGTCGTCCGCTGCGGCACCCTTTGAAACTGCCAATGCAATGGCTTTTTCGCAAGCCGCAGCAATGACCGCATTTTCATCCTTTCCCTGCAGAATTTCCACTGTGTCGATCTCGCCACAGATCTTGCCTATCGCGGCTCCAACGGCATTCGCTGCGCCTTGGTGAATAGGACGGATGCACTTGTCAACGCCTCTTATATGGTCGGCGGCCAAGATGGAACCACCTCCCACAAGAATGACGTGGACAGGTGCTGTGGACATCTTCATCTTGTCAATGACAGTCTCCAGAAGAAGGTTCAATTCCCTCCGTGCGGCCTGGCGCGTTTCCACAGGCACGTCACTGACCAGGCTGGCATCGCCAAGCTGAACAGATCCTTCTGCAACAACAATGTCTGTTGCCGTCAGAGTTGGGCCGCCAAATACGCGGGCTTGAGCCAGAAGCTCATGGCCGACGGAGCTTGGCCCGACAGACACGGAAGTTGTACAAAAAGAAGATCGAGACGGAGAGGATGAGGGAGACGAAGAGGGCGAAGAGGGTGACGACGCAGACGACGACGCAGAAGACGACGAAGACGAAGAAGAACAGGAAGCCATTTCGACTTTACTACCACCACCTAGACCAATGGAGACCACTTCTGGTATGGAAAAAGCAGTTCGGACACCCGCGATCTCGACAAAGCCAGGCGCCTGGCGCGGAAATCCCGAGGGCAGCAAAGCGCATACATCTGTTGTCGTGCCTCCAATGTCGACGACCAAAATCTGAGGCTCCACCACGCCCTCGTCCTTGTCCTCGTTGAGTGTGGACGGCGTACTACTCCTGACCTTGGGGTGCTCCCCGTGCAGGCCTGCGAGAAAGGCAGCACCACTCATGCTATTGCTTGGTCCGCTAGCAAACGTCTTGATGGGAAAGTCGGCTGCCGTTTCAGCATCGATCAAGGTGCCGTCATTTTGGGAAAGATACAGGGGACACGTCAGTTTCAACCGCTCCATGGCCCTTTTGAAGCCATCTTTGACGTTGTGCCCTGTGCGAAGAATGGCGGCATTAAGAATCGTGGCGTTTTCCCGCTCGAGAAAGCCGGTAGGTCCTATGTGCTTCGAGCACACCACCCGCAGCTCCGGTTGTTCATCCAGCATGATGGCCTTGCATTTCTCCTCGTATATGTCGTCGTGGTCCAGAGGCGAGAATACGCCCACCAGCGCAACGGCACGCACGCCCGAAGCCACGATTTTCCGGGCTGTGGAACGGACTTGCGCTTCGTCCAGAGGGGCTATGGGGCGGCCGTCCATTTCCAGACCTCCGTCGAGGTAATAGGCGCCCCCGTCGAGCACATCTTGAATACCGAGTGGAAAACCTGACAAGGGGGGCATTTGCCTGGTAAAGGGGCCGCATAATCTCACAACAGCGACTCGATCCAGTCTTGTGGCATCTGCTTCGATCAGGGCATTGATGAAGTGCGTGGTGCCAATAGCAACACTGAGGATTCGGCTGCGGTCTACCTTGGAGGCCTTTAATATGGCAACAATAGCGGACTCGATACCGCTGGTGATGTCTGGTGTCGTGACGGCCTTGTGAGATGCCAATACACCTCTCGTGGGCTCATGGGCGGCTCGGACGTCGAGAATGGCAGCGTCTGTGTTTGTCCCGCCTACGTCAACACCGATCCGGTAGAACGTCATGGTGGATGTGATGTAGCAGGTAGGAGATGTCCGGCCTGGACTTTGATATCGACGGCACAAAACGTCGACAAGAAGTAAACACTAAAGCAGAGAGAATGACTCTGGCGCAGCAAAAGAGAAGATGACGAGATGAGGGATAAGAAAAGCTGGAATAGATCTGAAGGTAGACCGAGGGGCTTACGTTGGACCGGCTCGGCCGAATGATAGTGGTGGCGATGTCGGCCGAGGCGAGGGCGAGGACTCAGGAGCAGTTCTCGGGAGCTGAGTGTATAAGCTCACTTGGTGGCGTCAACGCAGATAGTGGTTGGTTCCTGAATCTGATACCTATACTCCGGGCAACTACATACCTACTTATATGATGCATGTCGCGGCTGCCAATGAGCCTTTAACAGGTATATGCAACTCGCATCAGCTTTAGGCAAAATATGTACACGACTCTCTGAGTGACTTTGAACCCTTCTTTTGGGACGACCCGGCCATGGGGAATAACGGCAGATGGAAGTATGTAGGTACATGATTGACAGCATGATGACTCTTCGCACCGCCAGAAAACTCGTATATGCCTTGCCCAAAAGATGCACTCTATTGAAAAAGTCAAGCGCCTTTGACACAGATGACGTTGGACGGACAGAGCCGTGTAAGCGGTTCTGTCGCTGCAGGCGATGTTGAGACATGATATGATGCTGAGCATGTCACCACACCACAAACCAAGGTCAGTCAAGGCGGCCAGACACCAGACTACAATTAGACGGCAATGACGCAAACCGCCTTTGTTCCGCATCGCATCTTCGCACGCACAACCGGTAATAGATTGTTGGCCGAGAGAGCGAATTTGATCGGAGAGCCCGTCTTTTGCCTTAGAAACGCAATATTCGAAGCGAGGCGGGGGGCCAGAAACCATAAAATACCCTAGGTATTGCGCGGGGAGGCGCACTTTTTTTGGGCACCGCATGGGTGCATCACAACTTACAAGCCGCGGTCTGAATCTACATACATACGGAGTATAATAACCAATCCGGTCTTATCTACCTATGTACATACCTGGTAGCTTAAGCTAGTCTCATCTAGCCTGAATGTCCGAATCCGAATTTCGGGTTCCCTTCAGCCGCAAACAAAC
>SRQL01000060.1:0-77460 GCA_018360575.1 Claviceps sp. LM454 group G7 | reverse complement strand
GCTCAGAGCGCACCTCCCCAACCTTATCGTACATGCCTAAGCTTAGGCGTGCATTCTACAAGCTTGTACAAAAGGGGGGTCACACGCGAAGGTATCTTACCTACCTTGATCATTCTCAGCCACACACTCTCTTACTTTTTCACCCATGTACTTTGTTCCTAGAGACTAAGTCGTCCTTACTTTTGAACAACGAACGACTCAAGACAGGCTGATGATGATGTGTTCCAAGCCTCTGTACTCCAGCCCCTTCCTAGTACTCAGAAATATGTTGCATATTTCCTTCTTCGACTCATTTTCATAACACTCCTCCGACCACCAAGACACTCACGCATCTTTTACCAGCCTCGCTCCAGCCCATGCATATGGATAATTCCTCTGATACCAATTCACGAAGCTCTTGCGTCCAGCAATCCTTGGATGAGTTGCCCATGACCCGCCCAGCACAATATTGTGTTTTTCGTCAAAAAAGTCTGCTGTGTAGCCAGGGTACAGCTCCATGGGGTGGAAACCTTCATGGGGGCGCAAAACGGAGGATGTCCACTCCCAAACTCCTCCCATAGAGGACTGTCCAGCCAGAGAGGTGCCACTCGAAGTTACTGGCTCCGGATGCCAGCTCTTGAAGCCAACATTCAGGCCAGCAAGGTCGATGAACAGGCTGTTCTCGACCGCAGAGAACGACTCGTGGGGGGGTGTCTCTTCGACGCCGTTGTTTACAAGATGGCCGTTCACGGCGGGGACTTTCTTGACCAGAGTATTCCCCGTGGCTATTTGGGTTTTGCACTCCACAAAGGCGTAGATGCTGCGGGCTTCTTCCAGGGTCGGGATGCGGCCGCCAATCCATAGCGCATAGTCGGCGAGCTCATCGTAAGATGCTTGGACAGGCCAGTCGAGAGCTAGGCTGAGGGGGATAAGGCCGTAAACTGTCCGGACAAACTTTCCTTGGAGGAAGGAGTGCGGAAGATTTGTGGGAATGTGTTTACTGTGACTGCTGGGGTGGGATACGCCATTCGAAAGAGAAGGAGATGGCGATGACGACCAAGAGGCGGGTAGTTTAGAGGAGTTCGTGTGGTAGATGTACAAGGCATACTGTACTAAGTTAGGACCTTTTCTTACTCTTCTTTCCATCTACTCTTGTTGAATATCCCCTTTTCTCCCTTTTTTCTCTCCTTTTACATCTCCCTCACCAAATCTAGTGGGTGAAAACATCTGGGAAGCATGATTGCAAGCTTACCTCTTCATTGGTGATAGGCCGACCTCGTGCCTGAAGCGCGTGGACTTTGACTCTTCGCACTGGCTTTTCATTGTCCCTACAGATGAGTCAGCACAAAGGAAAGTCGGGGTTTACGCAACAAAAAAGAAAGTGGAATCTTACCATCCAAAGTGCACATCTCCGTCTCCATCCTCCGGGTCGTCCATCCCCAGAGAAATAGTCTGCTCGGGAATTTCGAACCACACATTCTGCGTGCGAGCCTCAAACGCCTTCGTAGCCATTCTCTCAAAATCAGGCACACCCGTGTGTGGCGGTGGCAAGATCTTATCGCTCTGCAGCATCATATACAATAGCGTCTCGAGGTGCATCGCCTCATGCTCGAAACTGACCCAAATGGCCCTAGCTGTTTTCCGCGTAATCGCGTGCGAGCCTTGCTTATAGAGCTCGGCCAGACGGGCCCGCACACGGTCTTGGTACGCGAGGATTTCGTCCACGGGCGGCCACTCATCTGGGATTTCAGAATGATCGTGGCATTTCTCGGGATTATCGACGTCTGGGTCGATGCCGCGCTCAAATATGGCGTGGTAGGAGACTGGGCTAGTGGGGGCCCAGGCGCTTGTCTTTGTTAGCTGTATATCGAGGAAAGTCGGGATATGGCCAACGTAGAAAATGTATGCGTGTCGAAGCTCGATGGGCTTCTCGGTGAGTTCCTGCTGAGGGAGCATGGCCTTGGTGACGATGTCCCAAACGCACCAGAGGGCTTGCCAGTCGGAGATGGAAGGGAGAGTATTGGCGGCGTAGAGAGAGGGAGTTTTGCTGAAGGGCGGGTCTGCTCTTCGGAGCATATGAAGGCCTGAAGGCGAGAGGTCTCATTAGATGCTGTCGTACACGGAGAGCTCTCTTTTCTACGTACCATACTCGCCATTCCGAGTCCATGTCTGAGTTTCGCGAAAACCTGCGTTTCGCCATAGGTCATCCGCACTAGCCTTGGAGTATTTGAGACTCTGCTCGATCTTAATACGCTCGTGAGCTTTGACCACAGACCCTAAGACGGTGACCTCTTTGAGCGGAGAGATGAAGGCCTGGTGGCGACCGCCTTCGTCATCGTAGACGTATTCGCCAATGACACGCCAGTCAGGCACGTAAAATATTTCCTTGCCGTAGACGGTATTGGCATTGCTGAGTCCGTTCAAAATGAATCTACTAAAGTTAGCGAGACGGTATTAACACAGAAAGCTTGAGGTTATGGATTGTCTAACTCATGCGTTTTGCCATCTCTGTCTAGTCATTGCTTGAGTTAGAAAATGATTACGAGCAGTATACTGAGGTGCACAGTTGCTCCCTTACCGTTGTATGCGTGACTACGAGTAAATGAGTTAAAGTTCTACATCGACACAAGAGGGATGCTTGAATGCTAGACAAAGACGTACTATACCATTTCTGGATTCTCACACGAGTCTAGGCCAATGACCATGCTATCATCGGGCTTCATAACGTCCGCGAAAGTTTGCAGAAAGTCGGCAGCCTCATTTCTATGAAAATTTCCTGGAAATGCATCAGGTCAGCCGGAGCCCTCGTGATGTCGCGCGACTTTGAAGTAGCGGAGAGTCTAGTGAAAGGCGCAGATGCAGTGCGCGTGAAGTGGGAGAATTTGGAAAAAAGAGAAGGACGGGAGAACATTCCTTCAAATGGAGAAAGTACTTACCAATGCTCGAACCCAAATGAATAATACATTTGGTTTTGTTCACAATGCCTGGCTGCTTCAACCACGTCACTCCGTCGTCGTAGGTGCCCAGAAGACCATGGCAAGAGACGTACTTAAAGTCGGGAACATGCGAGAGGGTACGCTCCAGCTCCTTTTGCGACAGATCGAGGGCGTAGTAGTCAATTGACTTGCGTAGATCTTCGAAGGCTTGGAGAAGGAGACAAATTTTTCGAAGGTTTCTGCGCACAGTGTTAGTTGGACTTGTATCATGGGGTAAGTCTTCGTTACAGGGACGCAATGGACACAAGGGCATAGGTTTGAACCCGTTCTGTAGAAGGGCTCGCTGATTGGGGAGTGAGAATGACAAGGAAAGAAAATAGAGTGCAGAAAACTGGTTACTATACAAACGCTCAGCAGAATACTCACCCACTTCCTAGTTCAATTACCATAGAGCCATCAGGGATTGTGGCGGCAATTTCGGCGGAGTGCTTCTTCAGCAGCTCGATTTCGTAGCCAGTCAAGTAATACTCGTCCAGATACGTAATCTGATCAACACGTGAGATTGGATCGCAGCATCCAGGAGCTGGGAAAAGGGAGAAGATGCCATCATAGATGCGAGTAATGATCTGTGGCTGGCAAAGTTCCTCAAAGGGCCCAGCATGAACGTACATCCTCGAATAATTGCAGACCCTTCTCATCGTATAGCAGCATGGTAGGCAGCCAGCGGGGTCCACCGTCGTGAGGATTGAACGACGAAACAAGTGCATGTTTGAGGTTTAGATCGTCCTTGTTGCTACGAATGTCGATAACATTTTTTGGGTGTTTGCGGGGTTTCGAGGGTGATTTGTGGTTCGAGTCGATGAGGAGGACCTTCCTTTCGGGCATGTGCTTGACGGCGGTCATTTTGCGCGGAGTGTTTAAAGACGCTGTTGACGGGTGAAAGTTGGCTTTCCTCTTGTCCTGATTCTCTCTGTAGTTCTGTAGTAAGGAAGTGGGCGGCAGTCGGAACTCATATAGCTGATATGCCAGGAACAAGCACGAATTGGTGGATGAGCTCATGTGTCCGTCAACATTCAGGTCAGAACTGGAGTACTGGAGTGGAAACAAAAGTGGGATGCAAAGATACACGGTATTTCGGACCAAAGCCATCCATCCATCATGACATTTCTCCCTTCAGAGGAACCCAAATGCGGTACCTGTCGCTCGTTTCGGCAAACAGCTCCAGGTCAGGCCCAATGGCACATTTTCCATGGGACCCAATCTAGAGCCGTGCGGGACAGAGGTGCCGGCGAGAGTTGCCATGGTGGATGGGCGCGAGAGGAAATGTGGCGGATCGCCGGATACGACCGCGTTGGAACTTGGTGCAAGTGGAAATATTCGTCCCAAGAAGAAACACAAGGTCATCGTACCGGTTGCATGGCGAAGATCTAGAGGGACAAGTACCTACTACCGGCAACCTGTGAGACGCCAGTAGCAACGGAGGGGCGGAGGGGAAAGGCGCAAAGGAGCCATGTTTCGTGGCGACTAAGACGTCGTCATGATGTAGATCGTCTGGCAGCCAAGACCGTTGTTGGCAAATCAGATCTAAGAGTGTGGCGTTCGGTTCGATAGTCGGTGCAGCATTGGGACTCTGGGAGATGCTGCTGTTCCTGGTCTACGGAGTAATATTTGTTGAGAAGTGGGACGAAGTGACAAAGAAACAAGAAACAAAGAGACAACGGGACGAGTACATCGAGTTATAAGTGGCAAAGTACATATCCAGCAAACATACGAATAAAGTGACGAAGCGACGTAGTCACATGAATATGTTACAAGGTGTGTACATACAACTTACAAGGTATCGAAATGACGAAGTGATGCGGGCGGAAAGAGGAAGGCGGAAGTGGGGAGAATCAACAACGGAAGGCACAATCGTGGATTGCTGGACCAAGACCCAAGTTCGCGAACTCCGCCCGTTTCAAAACACTCTCCCGCCATCGACGTCTCGATCTCATTGTGACTTCGCAATCGTTCGCAATGCCCTCGGGATCCCTTCATAAGACGGCGCGCCACACATTGACACGCCAGCGACACGTCTCCGTGTCCAGGCCAAATTTCGCATACCTCGTCTTCTACAACCACATCATGTACGTCATAAGGAACCTTATAGTTTATCCCTGTAATGCACGCAACATTGGGCTCCGATTGAGGATACGCATACCGTAGTATGCATAGCTATACAGAGTAATGTATGATATAGACCAGAAAGGCAAGGAGCCTATGCTTGGTCCTCAAACGAGGCATATGAGGCAGCGTAGGGGTTTCTTCTTCTGCTCGCTGCCGGAGAGGCTACATAGAGGGCTTTCCTCGATGAAGAGCAAGCTGATATGATACAATGCCAGACCAACCCTTGTTTGTAGCCCGAGAAACACTGCAGCATCGCGTGCATTGCATGTATTGCATTCGTTGTCATGTCGTGCTCGTCATAGCCGCGGCAATGCAATGATGCGCGCCATTAATACACAGTACGGAGTACCTACATATGTACCTAACGTAATGATGAAGAAGGCTCTGGCCCACAACAGACTTGTCGCTGCTGCGTCGCACAGCTTTAAGTTAGAGAGATACATAAATAGGGGCATTCCTACTCTCTTCTACATACATACTCCGTACGTACATCTTTCGAGACGTACATCTTCCTCGAAAGATGTACTTGCGGCCGATGCTGGTGGTCTGTCGTACCCTTCCAGAACTCTGCGTTACTGTACCGGCCGGCGGCGACACAGCAAATGACATGGCATCAGCTAAATTTAGCGGGAGTCTACGGTTCGCGAACCCTGCAGTGCAACCGACGCCAATGAGCCTCATGTTGTGTCTGCGTATATAATGTCGATACGCGGCAGAAGCTTTTCCTATTGTTCTTCGTCCCCTTTCGAGAATTTCCCCCTGGCGTCAGAGTATGTTCTCATGCTTCGGGACAACGCGCAGGCCACCAGCAACAGCAAGTCGATTGAATTTGGCGCACGACCATCTGCGAGGCATGCAACTACGTACGAATGAAACAAAAACTGAGACTGGGTAGCATCATTCATGTTACAGAGGCCATGGGCTGCCGCCTGCCGGTGGTTGCCAAACTCATGCGAGCGCTCGTAGTGCCGATGACCCGATCAGAACATGGCGTACCTCGACTCACTCATCTCATTGTAACCCTGTGGCCTTAAGCCAGGCCTAATTATGTATTCATGTATTTATGTATGTATGTATGTATGTATGTATATGTGCGCAAGAACGACGCCGAGTCCATATTCGAGTGTAATGCATCGTGCATCGTGCATCGTGCATCGTGCATCGTGCATCGTATGTATGATGTCTCGGCCCTGCCATGAGCACTGAAGAAACCTCACGATCGTCGATGGGGTCTTTAGCAGAACACGTGAGAGATCGCCAATGTTGCAGATGCTCTTGGCGGGGTGTCTCTGGCTGCCTCTACCATTGGATGCTATGTAGTGTCTTGTTTCGCTAGAAGTCAGTTGATGATGAACGCTCTCTCTCTACACTACGAGTACGGAGTATGTATTCAGCCGAATTGGCCTAGTTGTCGTCGGCAGGCACCGCTTCCTTCGTTAATAATAACGCAGTAAGATTGTCACTGTGTGAATTTTATAGGACGACCTCGATTTGCGCTTGCACATCGGGCAGAAAGCTGTCATACGCTACACAAGCTCTGCCTCGCTGAATTCTTCCCCTGTTGATCCAAAAGTCGTGTAGCGGAGTCAACTCTACAGATACAGCAAATTTCTCTTCTTTGGTCCTTAGAAAGGTCTTTGGTTCTTGTTTCCAACTACAGTATGTTTGCAGCCTTGCGAAGCGGATTCTGGAAAACATGGTTCCGGTCAGAGGTGGCATATGTTCCGGTCAGCCGGTCGCCAGCAGCCAAACACGGCCCCACGTGCCAACATTCACGGGTTCCTAGCAATTCAGCAAACAACTCAGCGAAAATTCATCCAGCATCAGATTCATGGCAATCAAGTGCTCGGCCAGTCGAGGTCTGACATCTTCATCTTTCAACCTCAACACTCGCGTCAACCAAGTAAGCTCGCACAAAAGTGCCTGGTTTGCGCAACTGTGTTACTAGCCTTCGATTTCCTTGTGGCCGGCCGCCGCCTTCCGCCAGCATGGCCTTCACTATGCATTCCCACTCGGGCCAATTCTGCCCCGGCCATGCAGTGGACCAGCTAGAGGACATTGTGCAGCATGCGATTGAGAAGGGTTTCAAGACGATGGGCTTGTCGGAGCATATGCCACGGTATGAGGAGCGGGATTTGTATCCTGAAGAGGTATGCATTGCTGTGACATGTTCACTCGGGCTTATGACACCCTCTCACTCTCACTCAATCTCACTCTCACTCAATCTCTCACTCACTCAATCTCTCTCTCACTCAATCTCTCTCTCACTCAATCTCTCTCTCACTCAATCTCTCTCTCACTCAATCTCTCTCTCACTCAGTTACTCACTCACTTCACTATCGATCTCAAGAAACCCAACTTCCTTACTCCTTACCACTTCCTTCACCATCACCCATCACAACCCCATTACCATCTCCCACTCTCCCCCTCTCCCCAATCCTCCAATGAACCAAACGCGACCCTCCTAACGAGTATACAGCTCTCCGACCCCCAAGGCACCCTCTCCTCCCTCCCCGCCCTCCACGAAGCCTACCTCCACGAAGCCCAGCGCCTCCAAAAAAAATACGCCCCCAAGATCCACATCCTCATCGGCTTCGAAGCCGAATTCATACGCCCCTCCTATGCACCCCTCGTCAAGACTCTCGCCTCCTCTCCTGCGGTCGATTACTTCATCGGCTCAGTCCACCACGTCCATTCCATCCCCATCGATTACAACCAGGCCAAGTACGTCGAAGCCATCGCCGCCAGCGGTGGCTCTGAGGAGCGCCTCTACGAGGACTATTATGATCTACAGCACGAGATGCTCCTGGCGCTCAAACCCAAAATCGTAGGCCATTTTGACCTAATTCGGCTCCTGAGCTGTGATCCCGGTAGGGACGTGCGGTCCTGGAAGGGCGTTTGGGACCGGATCATGCGGAATTTGCGGCTCGTGAAAGAACAGGATGGCTGGCTTGAGCTAAATACCGCGGCGTTGAGGAAGGGCTTGGAGGAGCCCTATCCGGGGAGAGTGATTGCAGAGGTAAAGTGCCTTCTCTCTTGCAGGCTCTCGTCATTTTTTTCTTCTTCTTCTTCTTCTTCTTTTTTTTTCATCCAAGTTGTTTCAAAGAACATCCGGTGCAGATGTCATGTGTGACTCGTTATTTTGGCTATTTCTTGTCCTCATCTCTCTTGAAACTGGACTAACTAACACCTTTTCTCTCCCCATCTCAAAGGAATGGCTAAAACTCGACGGCAGGTTCACCATGTCAGATGACTCCCACGGCATAGCCCACCTCGCTACAAACTACTCCCGCGGCCTTGCCTACCTCACCAGTCTTGGCGTCAAAGCCCTCTGGACGTTTGAGCGCCAGCCCGAAGTCCACGCTGGAAACGATTCTCGCAGCAAGGCTTCGCTGTTGGAGAAGCCCGTGTTGGTGGAATCCTTTGAGGAGCATTTCCCGCTTCCGACGACATAGGTGATTCATTGATTCGGTCGGTGAGGTGGAGAGCCAGGTGAATGGGATAGATCCGTTACTATAGACAAGACAAAAGAAGATAGACATAGAGACTGAGAGGGCGTCTTTCCAAAGATAGGCTTCATAGAATGGGAGGCGCGTCGGAAGAAGATCCTCAAGTTTAAGAATGCAATTTTCTTGTGTCAGAAAGGAAAAAGGGGGTATCTATCACTCCTGAGAAACCCACTATGTATGTAATTAGATCTAAAGACAAAACAAAGGAAAACGATTATGAATTACGGGACCAAAGACGTGGACCCTACGTGTCGGCTCCATGGCTCCATGGCTGCTACTGGCTTTGTGAGACGCGTCGATGCCAATCAGCACTACATTCACTCCATCTTGTCCCAGACCCAAGATCCGAGATACGCGTCATACATTTGCCTATTATAGAGCTTGCTCCATCAAGGCCAAAAGCAGTACACCTCGCATGCTGAATATCTCAGCGTAGAGCTGCCCATGTCGACCCAAAACATTATTACCTCACACTTATAATATGTGAGTATAAGTGTTACGCAAGCCGATTGAATCACAAGTAATGCACCCCGCTTTCCCAAGAACAACAACACCAAAACAAACGACACTTCGCTCACGAAAAAAAAAAAAAAAGATAACTCAGCTCCCAGTCGTCCCTCCCCACAGAGAATGCCGCGTCGCCTTAAGATCTGGTTGCTTCTGCGCCGAGGCCGACGCCTTCCGCGCAGGCCCCTCGGGGCGTGGCGCAAACGGAATCCCCGCGCTTTGCTGATATGCAAACAATCCGCTTGATTGCGCCGACAACGGGGTGATACTCTCGGTCGGTGAACCCGCGGATACCGAGAGCGGTGAAATAACGGGGGGAAGCCAATTCAGAGGCTGAGAGGGATTAGGCTTGGTCACAGAGTCGATACCTCCTGCTTGGTGCGGGGTGGTCAAGATGTCCAAGTCATGGGAGTCGCTGGCTGAGTGTAGAGCCAAATGGGGCCTCTCGGGAGAGGGGTAGCTGACTAGGTGTGCGAGGACCGGCTGAGCAGGATTTGGAAAAGGCCAGTTCAGCGTGGACGGATTGGATACTTCGGCTGGGCTGAACATTTCGCCGCTCAGTGATGGAGTTGGTGGCGCGGGTGCTTGGAGAGGGTTGCCGGCGCACGACAATACAGGCTCAGCGGACAGCTCTTCTGCTGGAGTCTGAGGCAAGAAAGACATGCCTTCTATTCCTCCTGCTCCTGGGGTCGGGGAGAGTTTTGCCTCGACAGTTGGGACTCCATCTTGAGATGTATCCCTTTGCTCGCCAGCAGCGTGTTCAGGTAATCTAGCCCTGGCTCTCTCTCTCGCCTCCTTTTGGGAAGGAGTAATCAAGTTGATCCGGATCTTCTTCAAGCCGGTGGCAAGATGATCCATGTCAGACTTGTGGCCGCGGCTCACAATACTGCTTGAACGATCGGTAGATGTCGTCAATGTACTGGCATCAACAATATCGAGCTGCTTGCCTGCATTTGCGTCTTTCACAGCACGAGAGCTTTTTGCGGTGGCGTCTTTGCGCGTCGACGCAGATCTCTGCTTCAATGCGGGCGCTTTCTCATGACCCTGCACTCCGCTTGATCGAGAACTAGGCCTGCTTGTCGTTGTTCGCCTCGGAACAGGAGCCGTTGCTGGAACTGGTGGTCCGGGTGACGATGCCTCCCTTGGGGGGCTCAGGGTGGTGGAGGCACTACTGAGGCGGCGATTTGATCTCCTTGCGGACTGCGTTGTTGTCGATTGGGATTGAGTGGTACCCCTGATCGCCTGCACAAGACAGATTAGTTCAAAATATACATTCCCATTGAGAGTGAGTGGCTCCCTTACCTTAGCCGGAGAGGCCACCGGTGTAGCGGTTGATTTTCTCCTTGCCCTCGTCAGCGTCTCGCTCGTCTCTTCATCGATGGGGCCAATGACCCTCGACCGCCTGTCGCGTAGCGAGATTCTCGATGATGGCCGGTCACTCCCAGCTGATGGTGTAGGTGGAGGCGGAGTGGCGGAAGGAAGGCCCAGCAAAATGGATTGCCGTTCCCGTCGAGCTCGTGACGCTTCTGCATTCAGTTCCTCCGCCCGGTAGCTGTCTGTTTGTCGATCCGCTGGTATCAGCGCATTACACAGCTCCTTGGCAGCAATTACCCATGACACCTCCGATGGCGGCGGTGACGGCGGTTGCTGAATCATTCTGGTTTGCCCTGTCGATATGCTAGATAGACTTCGCCGCATGTTACTCGGGTCCGTCACTCTCGCTGTAGAGGCTTGTGTTGGCGAAGTGTAGGTGGGCGGCGTGGTATCCCGTGGTTTTACTGGCGGCGGTGGTAATTCTGTAGTTTGTTCAAGTTGTTCTAGCTGGCCACTTGCCCACCACGATGGGTTATAGGACCGAGTCGGCGCCAACAGCGGCTCAGGAGCCATTTCACCACCGCTTGCATTGACAAGACCAATTTTCTGACCCATTTCATGCCCGAGGCCGCTTGCTTCTCGTTCCGCCTTACTCGAAGTTTCCATGTCTCCCACCATGCCACTCAAGTGACTAAGAATGCCTGAACATAGGGCACGATCGCTATATCCGCCCTCCAGCACGCTGATGACTCGTCCATCCACAGCCAGACCTTCCTCAGCCGCCAATTTGACAACGTCTTGGGTCACTCGAGCGTAGAACTCGGTCGGTACATTAACCTTATGCCGCTGCATTCCGGCACCCTCCCACTCGCTCGCGTCGAACCCAGCAGAAAGAAAAATGGCTGCCCTGGGGCGCTGACCTGTTTCGACAACTTTCCGAGCCTGCTGCCTCAAGTACTTGCGTGTTTTATCCAGCAAGATGGAATACGTCGATTCGTAAAGTGTCCAGAATTCCTGCTCTGTTTTCCAGGCCTGCAGATGAACATTCCATATAGATTGACCATGTGCACTGTCTATGCATACACTGGCATTCTTCACCTTGTCCATGTCACCCCACTCGCAAGGGTACGAATTAATGTCATGCAAACTGAAGTAGCCAATCGAGGTCTTCTTCCACTGAGCTTCGTTTTTCTTTGCGCCACTGGCGCGAGAGTTGTGATCCCAAGTGATGGCTTGGGACCCGTCGCCATGGTGGAGGTCAAAGTCAATTATGGCAGCATGGGTCAGTCCGTGTGATAACGCACCATGCATGATGCCTACATGGACATTATTCACCCAACAGAAGCCAGAAGGATGAGACGCGGAGCAGTGGTGGCCGGGGGGCCTCACAGCTACGAACGCTTTGCGAGGTCCGTTTCCAAGAAACACAGTATCAACGGCTTCGCAGACAGCCCCGAGAGCACCTTCCATGGCGTTGAGCGATTCGGCACAGAGGTACAAGTCACCTTCATGGAGCTGCTGCGGGGGGGCATTGTCCGGGCCCCTCGAAATATCCTGCCGTTGCAGCTCCTTGCCGCCCATAGCCAACGTGGATTCGGCAGAATCACACATCATTTTCAGTTCCTCCATCCATCTGGTCCCATGAACATTGGTCACGATTGAAGACGTCAGAGGTATCCGTCTCGTAGTCTTGTGAATTCGAAATGGTATGCTGTCAACTTCCAAGACGTTCGTCTTGGCGCGAATGGGAGTATGGCCTTGACAGTGCCTGCCACCCAAGCGAACATATGCCGTCGAAACACCCAACACGGCCGCTTTTATTCTTTCTGGCCGTTCCACTATAGTTTTTAGAGCGTTCCGGGAGGTGCGAGGACGGGAGAATCTGTGGCCGTAAACAGCATCATTGAGAATGACGACGGTATCTGTTGGTAGTGTTGCAACAGGTCCATGGTGGGCTTCGAGCTCAGCTCTGAAATATTCACTCGCGATCGAGTTGGCCGTCACCGGAGGCTTCTCGTCTTCAGGGGCTATCTTCGACGCAGTTGGTGACATGAGCTGGCTATTACTTGCTCGTCGCGAAAAGGACGGCTTGCGAGACGCGGTCCCACTAGCAGAATGCAGGGAGTTCATGGAGGCCTTGCGAAGCAACGGGGGCGTCCCAGCGCGGGAACCTGCCCTGGAGGTTGGTCCATTGGACGGACTGCGAGACGGATTTCGAGGGCGAGGGGCGGCAGAGGATGAACGTTGAGGCGGAGGCCTCAGCGGCGGGTTGGAAGCGAAACTAGAGCGACGAGAAGACGATTTCTCTGGCTGATGATGAGCATCGTTGATGATGGAGAGCTGGCTTAGCGACTGTGTCAAGCCAACTTCGTCGTCGCGAACATTAGTGACTAAGGTTGTCGACTGCCTCTGTCGTGGCAGCAGCCGATAAGACGTGTAGGACATGGCGCAGGACGACGGCGACGCATGAGGAGAAAGGTTACGAGCGTGGAAAGCAGGAAAAGCAACGTTGAGCTGGGAGCTCGGTGTTTGTTTGTTTTCATCCGATTCTCGAACGAATGGCTACCTGGTAGGCAAAGTACCAGGTACACACTTACTGTAACTTGCTCCAAAGGCCAATTCGCGGCAGGCAGGCTTGGCGGCAAAAAAGCGGGCCCAGGAGGTTGCTGTCGAGCGCAAGCCTTCCAAACAATTTGTCAGTCCTTTGAGTGAACGCATTTTGTACCTGCATTTTCGTTGTCCATATGCTTGTTGTAACTTGTATAAAGCAAAGAAATGGCTTCTCTGGCTCATCTATTTACCCTCATCGCTCTTAGCTATGGAAGTTCCTATCTACCGTAAATCTACATTGACCAGGCGCAATGCCGTGACAGCCCAATCTGGGTAATTTGCCTTATCCTTGTATCGATCAGCAAAGAACTGTTGGACACGTGCTGGAAACCGATCCTCAATGATAGATTGGCGCAGTTCCCTCATCAGATTCAGCTGGTACCACACGTTATGAATGGTCAACAGATGAGCGGCGACCGTCTCCTTGGACGTATTATGATGGACGTATGCCCTCGTGATGCCCATTCCACCGTCTCCTTGTCTGCAACACATGCAACCACACTCATCCTCGAGTGGCCCAAAATCATTTGCGAACGAAGCGTTTCGAATGTTCAAAATTCCATGCTTCGTGATGGCATTGCCGAATCGTGCAGTTCGCGTCGGCCACACGCAGTCAAACATGTCTGCCCCGAGAGCCACGCTTACCACCAAATCCTCCGGATATCCGATACCCATAACGTACCGAGGTTTCAATTCGGGCAGCAAAGCCGTACACGTCTCAACTACGCGGCAATAGTCGTCTTTCGCCTCTCCTCCACTCAGGCCACCTATGGCAATGCCGGGGGTGTCCCTCGCTAACATTTCCTTGCAGCATTCTCGGCGCATGTCGAGATCAAGACCACCTTGAATGATGCAGAATAAGTTTTGCGAATCAGCTTTTTGGTGCGCCGCTATACATCTGTCCAGCCATCGAACACTGCGCTCCATGGCCTCGCGCATGCGAGCTTCATCAGGCGAGGTTGTGGCAATGACATCATCAAGCTGCATGATGATGTCGCTTCCAATGCTGTTCTGCAGAGATATTGAGTGCTCTGGAGTAAGAAGCATGGGCGATCCATCGTGCGGGCTCAGAAATCGGACACCTTCTTCTGTAACTTTGGCCAGTTTCAACAAACTGACCATTTGAAAGCTATTTGGGATGTATCAGCAAAGCTCGACCACCGAAACACCGGCCTCGCTGCGAACAAAGAAGAAGAAGAGAACAATGGAAGCCAAGAACCAAGTAATGAGAAAGTCTCACCCTCCACTATCAGTCAGGAGATTGTGTTTCCAACCTTGCAACTTATGAGCTCCACCAATCGCATCAAGCACTTCCTGGCCAGGCTTCAAACCAAGGTGGTATGTGTTGTTAAGGCATAGTCTGCATCCAGTATCTTCAAGTTGTTGCGGAGTGATGCCCTTCAGTGATGCCTGTGTTGCTACGGGCATGAACATGGGAAGCTGGACAGGGCCGTGAGGGAGTGTCAGGTTGGAAGCTCGAGCTCGAGTGGTCTAGAACGCGCGTGTCATGTTAGCGTTGGCGATCTTCGTTTCCGTAACCTACAATCTCATGTGAGGGAAGATGGTGCTCAACACACGAGGAGCACAAATCCAATATGCCGGTGGAAGACTCACTGAGCAGCGAGCTACCAGCTCAAATGTGAGAGCAGCAGACGAAGAAATATTCGAAGCCATTCTTGAGACTGCCTCCATGCTCCTCAAGCATCAGAAACTGCCTGTGGCCCCTTTGTCGTCTGCGCACGTCAACTCGATTTTTCCCGTCAGGTGTAGGTTAGGCTCAGTGACGTTGCCAAACAACTTGCTTGGCTTCTGGTGTGGCAACGCTATAATCGGCTCATTGTCGGCTCATCCTCTTCTCCGCCTTGTGAAGCAATGCTGCGAAATTTCCATCACAGAAGAGCGAGTCTCACCAAATAAAGCAACATTATACCTCGGCGTTGTTAAGCCTCCCAAACATCGCAACACGAACAATGGGGGGCCGCGCAGTGTCGCCCGGAGCGGCTCTGCTGAGGACATCACGCATGTTCTCGATTCCCAAGCCCCTTCCCGAACCCTCGTCTCCGAACCAGCTTCATCCGCACCACGGCCAACGCACGACACCGACAATGACGAAAGCCTTCCCTCAGCACCAGTCAATAACATCTCCAATTGCCTCAAGAAAAACCGGAGATTGGGGACTGAAGCGGCCGTTTCCTCTGAAAACAACAATGGCTACATCCACACCTCTGATCCGAATCAAGCACCTCGACTCCGTTGAAAGCGTGACAGACTTTTCCTCCGCCGCAGACCATACTCTATCCCTGCAAAAGTTCCAAGAGCTTCGCGTGGCCATTTCTTTGCCTCAAGGCGTTCGAACTCCTGGAAGAACTTTTAAATCTGAAACTACGACGCTTAAATCGGCATTCGAGGAAGACTCGGACGTCACCGATCCTCGTGATCGCAGGAACAGTGGGTCACGATGGAAGTTCAACGGGCCATGGCTGGCTGGTATGAATCAGAGACAGTTTACGGAGTACCTCAAAAAGACTGTATATCCCAGACGCGCCGAATTCCGAGAACTTCTCAAGAAGAAGCTGGCTGAGGATCTGACTGTGAGGCAAAACAACGCATCCTTGGAGACGGGCACTCCGCCGTCGAAAGCTATCGAGATCTCCGATATCACCCAAGAGCAGCTCACCGAGTACATGCGACGCTTGCGTAATGATCGTACAACGCTCTACGATTTAGTCTACGAGTTCCTGGACCTCGCGCCTCTTGGCCTTCCAATGGGCATGACGGGCGTCTTGGAATTACTTGATCGAAATAAACTCTACGGCAAGCAGGGCCCGCCAGCTAGCCATCCTTCCGCAGGAATCAGTTATTTACGAACGAGCGCCTACGTACAGAACCATCCAATCTATGGACCACAGCAAAGTAGGACACCTGTGCTGGCAAGAGTCGTTAGTCCCATGATCCACGGCAGGAAAGCAAAGCTTGGTGTCGGAGGTTTCATTGCCGATGTGCCCAGTGGACCAGATTTCTCCCCGAACCTTTCGCGTTACAATAACACGGCAAATTCATGCAACAATGGTATTCTCCATCTCGACCTCACGACGTACGGTGGGGCTAAGGCCTATGTTGAGCCACATACAGCCACCGTTGACCGCAACGGCAAGGTTATTTTGCGACTGCACAATGCAAACGCAGAGGCACAACTCATTGCTAGTGAAAGCAAAGGTCTCTCGCGTATATACCTCTCAGACAACGCTCCTTCTCCTTCAGACAAAGGCCCCAGACGCGCTCCAAAATGGTAAAGAATAGCAGCAGAAGCTGTTCAAGCATGCGGAGAGTTGAGGTTGGGAACCTGAGGTCACAGGTGGCAGCATTGCTGGCTGTAGGGGCGACGTAATGTGCTGTAAACAAACAAACTGCATACACCTGGCCCAGCGACTGGGTCGTTCATGTAATTTTTTCGGTTTATTCTTCTTTTTATGATGATACTGTACAACTAGCAGTCAAATAGACCGACTGATCTTTCACATCTGACCGAATGCACCATTTGACTTGGCTCAAAAACATCACCTCGTCGTATTGTCTATGTACTCTGTACGGAGTACGTACCTGCTGGCTTGATGCTCTAAACTGGCTTATCTTATCGGCACTTCGCAGGCTGCAGCAAGGTTGTCTCATGATTGGCTTATGGTCCCCCTAAAGCGGGGTCAAGTAGGGGGATCACGTGCTCTTCCCATGCGGTCCCCAGCAAGCCCTAATTTGGCTTTCACACCCACCGTACCAACCCGTTAATTTTTGGAAACCAACCGGCCGCAACCTCACCGACGTCGACGAACGGACATCATCGCCAACTCTTTTTCTCGCCCAACGACCAAGTCCGTCCAATACCGCCAAAATGGGTCGCGTTCGCACCAAGACCGTGAAGAAGTCCGCCAAGGTCATCATCGAGCGTTACTACCCGAAGCTCACTCTTGATTTCGAGACCAACAAGCGCATTTGCGATGAAATTGCAGTGATTGCTTCTAAGCGTCTGCGCAACAAGGTCAGCAAACAACGTCATCAGTCGTCTAGTTCTGCACCCTTCTTGGGACGAGCAGACGATTTTCTTCTTCCCGCAACTGCTTTGCTTTCAAAAAAGCCGCGAAGCAGACTCGGACGCCTATCGCCCGTGCTTTTCATTTTCATCCTAGAAGACTGACCCAAGATGATCGCAGATTGCCGGTTACACGACGCATCTGATGAAGCGTATCCAGCGAGGTCCCGTCCGCGGTATCTCTTTCAAGCTTCAGGAAGAAGAGCGAGAGCGCAAGGATCAATATGTTCCTGAGGTCTCCGCCCTTGACTACACTCAGAACGAGTCCGGCCTGCTGGACATCGACGCTGAGACCAAGGACCTCCTCAAGCATCTCGGCGTATGTTCTTCCCATTCACGCTCATATCTACACCACCTTTCAATACTCTACGGAATGCTAATGTGATGCTTTTCAGTTTGACTCGATCCCCGTCAACGTTACTCAAGTCACGCAGAACAACCCGAACGAGCGTGGTCCCCGCCGCTTCGGTGACCGCCCCCCTCGCCGCGACTAAACGTGTTTTGACGAAAAGTACAAATGATGCTTCCCGGTCTGTGGAAAAATGGTGTTTCTGGGCATTTGGCATGGTTTACGCGATTTGGGCGTCCGAGGACGGTAGTGAGTGCATAGATCTCGCAAACAGAGATCTTTCATCCCCACAAGGTGTCGCTGAATCTCCTGGACCTTTGACGTCTGGAGAGGATGCTTGATCGCCAAGACTTCGGTCTCTCTTTCTGCTGCTTTGTGATGTGTGTCATACGTGAGACTTTACACAGTGCCGACAAGGAGCTCAGGTCCTGGAGTCATGTTATGAATGGCATGAGGTCGACCAAGTGGCTCACGGAAGTACACTCGATGAAGTTTCTGGAAGGACCCCAACTTTCAAATGCTGAACCTGGGTCATAAAGCAAAAATGTCACAAGACTGCTGGACTTCACTTCAAGCATCCGCCCTTGAAAACGCATCCACACCACCACTCCACGTAATTTTCAACCCATCCGAATTTCAACGTAGTTAAATTGGGCTTGCCGAGCCTGATCATGAACCCCCTCTTGGCCTTAAGGGCAGATCGAACTTGCGGCCTTCTATCAGTAAATGGTCATGATCAGACTGTCCAGAAGTGTCCTCTGGCACAGGAGTGTTGATCTCCTTCTCCCGTAATACGACCTTAACTTTGGCAGTGTTGCTTTCGCCAACGCCATAGGATCCTCGTTCACGTGCGAGAGCTGCATAATCTTTGGCAGCTTGTCGCTGCTCATCCGCCCGCAGATCCCTCATTGCACGAGCCGCTCTGTCAGCCTCCGAATCCTTCGATCGGTCCTCCTCCAGCAGATCAATCTGGCCATCGGAATTCCGCCCCCTGTCCCAAGCAGCCCGCTCGTCCAACTGAACCTTGACAAACAAGGCACGCTTAGCACAAGCCGGAGAACACCATCGCTCATAGTCCTCCCGCTTGACGATGTCTCCGCTTGGCGTTATCTTCCACTTCCCAATCCCGGCCACCTTGCGTCCCGGCTTTGGACACAAAACATATCCGCACAAGTCATTGACAGTGCGCTCCTCGATAAGGTCGTCATAATCTGATGGTCGGAAGTAACGAAGATGTGTCTTGAAGCCCGAGACGTCGCTTGGCGCAGGGTTTGATGCTGAGTAGATCGGATCTCGAACGAGAGGGTACCAAGAAAGAACCACCAGACTTTCGAGAATTTCACTCTCCATCTCTTTTCGAAGCTGAAATAGCCTTGTTTGACGTATGGCAATCTCTCTGGCGTCCGACTCGGCGCTTTCCCCACGTTCGAGGACTGAGTTCTTCAGTATGCTTTTTAGTTGTGTTTGCTTCGCTTCGATGGAGTGCATTTTTGCGTTGATGGGATGGAAAAGAGTAAGTAAGGGGTTCGATTTTGGGGTTCCGCGAATGGTTATAAAGGAAATCTTGCTGCTATTTCAGGTGTACGGTGTGATTGTTACTTGTGACGAACGGCTCTCTGCAACTCGACCCCGCAGGAAAAAAAAAGGTCATGTTACCAGCTTCGTGCATGAGGTGGGGATCCGTTACATTACAGTAGGTACCTGGTACATACATATGTATGTGTTGGCGCGTCTGCAGCTTCCTCATCGACCCAGCCGTTCGTCGTTGCAATTTGTACGGAGTACTCTGTATAAACTGTCGGCAGGAAACGAGGAAGAATGGGACGACCTGAAGAGCCAAAGATCAGCCCCCGCAGCAACCTCCGGCTTCCCTGACAACCTCAAATATGGTCTCAGAGGGACTACTTGAAGTCTGAGGTGCAACTGTGTAGGATGGATGGACGGTGTGCCGGATGGTTCCTGTCTCGTTCGCTGGACCGTCTGTAACTTTGATCTTCAGAATCGTTCGTAATGAGCGTTTCGTACTTAATGTCGATCCCCATGCTGCTTTGTATGTACATAAATAAATTGTACCTAACCCCGGCTTGGCCCTTAGACTCCTGGATGTCCTGGACTCCTGCACCACTTTGTACAAGCCACAGTGACTAGCCACCGCTGACGTCGATCTCGCCCGCATGCGCACGTCCACTCATCCGCGCCACTCTGTCCCGCCCTGGCGTCTGGTCATTTGCCTCCTGTACGAACCCCCGGTTTCATTTACTTTCCTCCGTCAAGTTCACCAAGTCTTCAACTCAACACCCATCTTTGGAGATACCCTCACTATTGAGCTTGCGCTCAACTTGTCACCATCATATATTCATCTGTCGAAAGACTTTCAGACACGCTCTAGCTTGAACTGACTGACGTATCCCGTCACGCAGGCAGCGGTCGAGCCGAGCGAGCAGTTGGGGCCCGAGCAGCAATCTCTCCAATCTCGCATCCCCCGCTTCGTCTTGGCTGACGCAACCGCATTCGATTCAATTCTCCGACTTATCTTCATTCCTCCTCTCTGCCCCCATAGTACGAAGGACCCTTGCCATATCGACATGGCTGCGGGCTTCCGGGTTAAGGCGCTCTACGAGTACACCTCTCCTCACGAAGACGACCTGAACTTCGACGTCGGCCAAATCATTACTATTACCGAGGCTGAAGACGACGATTGGTACACGGGCGAATATACAGACGATCATGGCGTGAAAAAGGAAGGCATTTTCCCCCGCAATTTTGTCGAGAAGTTGGAGCCTACAGCACCTCCTCGGCCGACGAGATCGCGTCCCAAGAAGGAATCAGAGGCTGCTCCGGCTGCTCCTCCAGAAGACGCTGCGCCAACGGCACCGCCGCCCCCGGCACCAGAACATGGAACTGAGAATACTAGAGAGACTAGCCATGCAGAGCCCGAGCCTCATGTACCAACTGTGTCGGAGTCGGTGCCGGGACCGGTTGCGACCAAATCGAGCGTTGACCCTGTGTCTCCCAAGTCTCCCACCGTGCCCAAATCTGCCGAAACATCCGTACCAAAACCCAAACCAGGACCTCCAGTCGTCTCGGAAAAACCGTTGAGCAGTTCGTTCAAGGATCGTATTGCTGCCTTCAACAAGCCTGCGGCACCCCCCGTTGCTCCCTTCGGACCCGGGAGAGGAGCTGCCACTGGCTCTCATTTTGTGAAGAAGCCTTTTGTGGCACCACCTCCCAGCCGTAATGCATACGTACCTCCTCCAACGCGTGAGAAACCAACGGCCAATATATACCGCCGAGAAGAAGACCCGGAAATCAAGGAAGCACAGGCTCAAAGCGTTGATCAAGCCGAAAAGGCAGGCTTGGTACCCGTAGAACAGCAGGCTCAAGAAGGTACTGACGAGGATCAACCTAAGCCTACCAGCTTGAAAGAACGCATTGCATTACTTCAGAAGCAGCAGATGGAGCAGGCCCAGCGTCATGCCGATGCCGCGTCGAAGAAGGAGAAGCCCAAGAAACCTCTGAAGAAGAGCTCCGAAGCAGGCCTTGCTGTTGAAGACGGGATCGGGACTGTAGAAAGACCTTCTTCGCCTTCACTCGAACGGGCCATGACTGCGGAAACTGAGCCCAGAACGTCCACGGACGACACCCATCCGAGGGCTCCACCACCACCTCGTCGAAGAGCTTCGAAAGGGCCTGCTGTGCAAGAGATTCATGACGGCAATGAAGCTGACATGTCCGGCGCGGGTGACACTACAGAGGGACAAGATGACACCGCCGAGCGTGAAGATGGCGAGGATAAGTCTCGAGATATGCACCGCGTACCAACAAACTCTACCGCGGCGACAAAAGAGGAAAAGAGTGAAGATGGAGAAGCGGACGAGAATCAAGAAGCTGAAGAACAAGACGACGTGGACCCTGAAGTTCGGCGGAAAGAGGAGCTACGCGCCAGGATGGCTAAAATGAGCGGCGGTATGGGGTTTCACGGCATGTTTGGGGGCCCGGTCGTTCCCATGCCCAAGGCCCCGTTGAAGAAGAAGGCGGTCGATTCATCATCAGTGGCCGAGAATGAAGCTGAAATGCAGGCATCTCGGGCACCACCACCTCCAATACCGACGGCAATGGCTTTGCCTGGCATGGGCAACCCCAATGCCCCTAGTCGAAGTCATCAAGAGGTAGAAAGCAAGACCCACGATGATGGAGACGACGACGACGTGGACGAGGACGAGGACGACGATAATGACCATGACGCAACTCCTGTTCCTTCCAGAGAAGCGCCTCCACCTGTACCGACACGTGCGCCTGTACTCAAAGACGATGCTTACGATGAAGAGGAGAGTGTGGAGGAGGCAACCACTTCGATACCCAGTGCCGCAGTCGTCTGTACGTGTGACGTTCTGCCCCATGCCTTTTCATGTTCATGTACAGTACTAACTTATATGACACCACAAGCGCCCCGTCGCAATGTCAGCGGACCTTTGCCAATCCTCAACGATCGCGCAGTGCCTCCTCCTATACCTACCGAGTGTAAGCTTGCAATCGATCCCCATATCTTTGCTATCAAGTGCCCAGGCCTTGCTAATGCTAACCGCCTGTTGTCAAGCTCGTGCGCCACCTCCACCACCGCCTGCTGAGCTCCCAGCTCCCACGGACGGGTCCGAATCGGATGACGAGCTCTCCGCCGGAATCAAAGACAAGGATTTAGAGCAAGCTGAAGTTCATGACGTGCGCTCACCTACTATGGCACCTCCAACGCCTTTCACCTTGCCCATGAGGTCACCACCCCTGTCGCCGAACCCTGATGAGTTCTCGCCATCATCACCTCCAGCATTTGCAAGTAAGCGAATGAGCCGACCGCCTCCACCGATTCCGGGATTTCCTCCCGCTCCACCACCCGCTTCCAGTCGGCCACCGCCGCCTCTCCCCCCTAGTGAGCTTAGTCGACCATCGACAACGGAGGCCATCGTTGTGGCACCAATACGCCCATCGCAAGCGGGCGAGGAAGATGACGAAGAAATCACAGAATACGAAGGCGACTACGACACCGATATTGGGTCGTCAGTCCCGCACAAAGATGCTCTGAAGGTGCATGGCAGAGAGTCGGGCCCGGAGGAAACCACACTTCAGCCGCCCTCTCGAGAGGCACCGCCCAACTTGCCGCCTCCGGTCCCTGCCGCTGCGGCACCACGTGCGGTGCCTCCTCCGATTCCGAGCCAACCGCCGCCCGACAGCAAGAGCCGATCTGTGGATATCGCCCGGGCCGCTCCACCGCCGCCGCCGGCGGTACCGGCTCCGACTCTTGGAACTCCGTCGGCGTCAGCGTCCAAGGCGAGAGCTCCTTCAGACGTGGAAGACTACGACCCGTACAATTATGCATCGCCGCCTCTGCCTCTCGCCTCCAGCCACAGTCAAAAGCCGCCCATGATTGATGAAGAGCAGGGTTATCCTCCAGGAACAGCAGCTGCTGCCTTGGGTGCATCTCCTTCAGAACGGCGACCGCCGCCTCCAACAACACTACCACTGCGGCCCAGCAATCGACAGTCCGTTGACCTCTCCCGAACAAGCATTAGCAACAGGAGATCAGTGGACATGTACCGGCCACCGGCGGAGTCTGATTTCATCGCCAATGACGTTGACCTTGCCGTGCAAAGCGGGTGGTGGAAGCAGGGCAATCAAGTGCCGCCAGTCTTCCAAGGGCGCAAGGACATACACTTTGAGAGCGAGGAAAGCACAACGACAAATCAGGGATCCAAGACAACCATCACTCGGGACGTATTTATCCTGTTCCAGGATTACTCGCAGACCATCATCACCATTCGATACGATCCATACGACGCGTCTAGTGTAGAGCTGGAGCAGCGGCACGAAGCCCCCCCGCGGGCCCTGCGCCAAGATCAAATGGAAGAATTCTACGAGCGATTCGGCCGCCATATTTCCAATGCAGCCACTTCCCGCAAGGACACCGTCGTCGACGACGGCACAGCACAAGGATTCGTCATGGAGCTACTACGTCCTCTGAGCGCGGCGCTCCCCCCCGTAGGCACACGCTCCTACGGCGCACTGGTATACGCAAACATGGCGAACGCATCGACCCAGCAACAGGATGTGATTCGAGCCGGCGACATTATCTCGTTCCGCAACTCCAAGTTCCAGGGCAAGCATGGGCCCATGCATGCGAGGTATTCAGCCGAGGTGGGCAAGCCGGACCATGTAGCCGTGGTGGCTGAGTGGGATGGCACGAAGAAGAAGGTTCGGGCGTGGGAGCAGGGCCGTGAGAATCGCAAGGTGAAGATGGAGAGCTATAAGCTGGATGATTTGCGGAGTGGAGAGGTCAAGATTTGGAGAGTGGTGCCTCGGACGTGGGTTGGATGGAATAGCCAGCCGTAGTGGAACTGGCGTTTTGGTCATTCGGGGTGGGTGCCGGAGGTGCGGATTGAGGGGTGGAGGCGGCCTCTTTGAGTCTTGAGATGGGGGGTTGATCTGCATTTGGGGGAAGTTTACTCGAACTCTAGACTCTGGACTCTGGACTCTGAACTCTGGACTCTGGACTCTGGACTCTGGACTCTGGACACATGGAGTATTGCGCGAGAGTGTGGATGCTTGCCCTGGGCCGCTCTATGCTGTACTGGTCTACATCAGGATGAGATACCTAATGGGAGAGAAGAGGGAAGAGGGGAGAAGCATTGCGCGCTATGTGCACATGTCACATGGGATTAGCATAGAATCGTCTCTGCTGAAGCATGCTGGAGCATACTGGAGAGTCGAGACTGCTGGAACGTAGTAGAGAGCGTTCGTTGTATGTATGTAAGCAGTAAAGTCGTACCTAATGTTGTTGTGTTTTGGGTCGAAGCTCTGGTTACTGCTTCGCCCAACGAGGAAACCCGGTCATTTGTTCGTCGCATTGGCAATGGGCATTCATTACATAGCGCTAGTTACCTAATTCAGACATCTTTTTTCGTTCCTTTCTTACATACGTATACCTATTGTATTGCGGCTGAGAGGGGTTGGGTTAGGAAGAGCGGCGTGGTGGGGGTGTTTTTGGTTGTATTCTTGGAAGCCTGGAGGGATGGGTTGGTAGGTAGGCGGGTTGGGTTGGGTGGTGTGGTGGGTTAGATGGGTTGTAACTTGTGAGAGCGAAGGTGGGAAGATGGGGGCGAATGGGAGATGGACACGACTTGGATCATGGATGGATGGAGATTGGAAGTATGTACATACGATGCGATGCTTGGCGGGAGGGGGTGGTTCATTGGGTTAAGATTGGCGTTGGTGGTTTCTCGTATGGCTGTACCTAGCCTGTGAGTCGTGCGTGACTGTGAGCATGTTGCTGTTTTCTTTGCGTATTCACCGCTTAAATAGATGATAGGGATCTCAGATACATAGGTAGTCGATTGATAGGAAGGTAGTCCTCTGGTGTCAGTCAATACAGTAGTCCACCATGTGCCCTGTGCGAGGTTTGAGAATGGCGGTCGGGAGGGGCATAGGTAGACCAGGATGGGGTTGGCTTATAGCCTATAGGTGGCTACAGACTTCGAGGTTTGGCCGGTTCTTGAATCTCGATGCTTGTGCGTATGTAACTGTTAAGTTCTGGAGTTGAGTTCTCAATGTTTGTATCGGGGGCCATTTTACTTAGGTACATACACCGTACTTAATTGTATCAGAGAACGTACAAAGAGGTACATACCTAGGTACCTATGTACATACATATTGTATTCCTTGAAATTGCGCTTCCGCTCGGCCCAGCCCGATGAGAAGGATTACGCTGCCGTTGCTTCCCGCAGCATGATGACGTTGAAGGCCATATCCCCAGCCACGACAGAATACGTACGGAAGCGCGGTCGTCAGGTTCCCGCACCGCCACAACGTGATAATTACATGCGATTACTGGCCCAAACGTCTTTCAAGCTGCCGCTCACGCCACTTGCCTCGCATGGCCCCAATGGCTCCAATGGCCACGGGCAGTCATTGCCCATTTTGTCCCGACCTTGGCCTATATCTCGCAACCTCCTTCCCGGCATTCTCGGTCACTTCATCCCACCTGTGTTCCGCTGCCCGCAAAGCACAAAAAATCAACCCGCGACGACGCAGTTTCCCATCGCCTCCAGCCTCGGTTGAACACTTCGTCAAGCACATCATCGGAAGGACAACATGGCCTCAATACGCACACACACGCACGACTCCATGACAATCCCGTTACCTGGATCTGAACAGTCGTCATACTCAGTCAAGTACTCGTACTGCTCATCGCTATCATCTGCGACTTCGAGCGATCTGTCCAGCGCCAATGAGTTATCGAGGACCCATGATGCGCCGCCGTCGTACTTTCTGGGCTCTGCAGTGAGCTCAAGTCAGCTAAGCACGGAGGAGTTGGATTCCCGAGACGCATCGGCTCACTCACCATCAAGTCATGACACACGGAATGGGAGAGACATGGATCGAGTAGAAAAAGAGTCGCCAGCGCCGGCCATTGCGTACTTTCCTCCGTCTCCTCGCGCATCCAGGCTTTCCGTCAATACGTACGACTCCCGGTTCTCCATGGACTCTTCAGATGGCCCATTTGTCGGCGAACACGAGGAGCCAGTTGGAGACGATGAAGAGCCCGAAGTACGACGTCGGCTGACCGCCGAAGATTGTGCAATCCCAGACGTTCTTCGTACATATCACGGCGTTGAACCTACCGACCCGCCTCTTAGACCGTCTGATGCCCGCACCTTTCGCTATCTGTTTCCGTCTTGGGACTGCTTGTCTATTCGCCATGACGATACTACCCTGGATGGAAACATGAACCTACGCGTGGATACGGTTGTTCTAGGTCTCGCCGGATCCAGTAGGGAGTGTGATCGGCCTGTTACCGTTCAGCTGTTCCATCTACGAATGCATGATTTGGTGACGCGCCACTTCTCATTGCGAAGATATAGCCGAGATTCAGGGAGGGAGGTATGCTTTTCCAAACGTGAGTATACCTCTGCTTCCAGCACGCCGCCACAACACGGCGTTCTGAAGTCTGTCTCTTCAGCTCTTCGCCATGTGAGGGCGCCGTTCCAACGCTCACGTGCTACGAGTTCGTCTTGCTTCTCAAGCAAGTCATCCCCCCTGTCGCAATGGCGGCCATCTACCACAACGAGTGCCACGACAGGCACATCGTCAGCGTCGTCATCAAGCGGCCGAACCACCGACTCTGAAGGGCACCCTGCTCGCCTGACTGTCCGATGTCCGCCCGCGGTTCTCGAACCCACCGACAAAATCAAGCTCGAGTTTGGAAACTATGCTCGCGTTGAGGTTGCGCGTCGCAATCCGAATTGCTACCGCTTCGAATGGTGGGGCCGCACATATGTGTGGAAACGAGTCGTGAATACGCAGCTCAACATTTTTTCGTTCCATCTCAAACGCGACGGTCGACGGGAGGAACTCGCCCATATTCAGCAAGAACGACAAAGTTTGAGTCAAATCGATGCCGAGAAGCGCGCTGGAGGCTGGGTTCCTCCATGCTACATGTGGTTTCAGTGGTCCGTTATTACCGGACCAAGAGATGTAGCAGAGTACGTTGAAGCACTCTTGTTGACACATGTGTTTCTTTGGGTGTCAACTTTGGAGCTGACATTTTTTGAACAGAATATTTATTGCAACGGGTCTTGTGGCCCTCGTCGACGATTGCATTCGCCGAGAATGGCAATCTAGCTCAAATACTAAACGGGACAGGCCGAATGCCAATGCCGTCCCTCCGGTGGAGAAAGCCAAGACCCACTTCGGCTCGGACAGCTCCGAGCCGTCCTCCCTGCGTGGCCTGTTTAGTCGTCGCCATGAACAGACGACGGCCAGACCATTTCGATTTAGCAGAGCTATGTCTGTTCACTACTGAGTAGAGCAGTGAGACCCAGTGGGTTGGACCCTGGATAACGAGGTTTCCAAGTGGATTATAGCAGCCCGGATTTGGATACAGCTCGGTATGATGGAGAGTTAAGAGCTACCTAATGAGGAGGGAGAGTACGACTTTACGTGATGCATGATCGTTTGGGGGTGATTTTTTGTTTTGATGGCTTTCTTTTCTGTTTTGTTTTGTTTTGTTTCGGAGGGCCGAGGGTGTAATGAGCAAGCAAGCAAGCAAGTTTAGCAGATTAGCATACAGCAAGCGTTTTTGGATGAGGACATGAAATGTCTTTTGGTTACATACTTTTTGGTTTGTCACATCGCAGGCCGTTACTGTAATTCATTAGATTTTGGGGTCTGTGTTTTGGGTACATATCCTGTGACTGATTGTGATGTGTGTGAAGTTCGCCATGAATGACTGTTTGCACGGTACAGGAGCAAATACGGCACAAATACAGTGGTCAGACGGCCGCGTCCAATTTTTTTTGGCAATAACAGTTATAATGATACAGATGGATACTGATGGCATTTACGAATGTTTGTCGCGATTTTGTCGGATTATATTCAGCTGTCACGTGAAAGCTCACGTGACAAGGGTTGTGAGACCCATAGAACAGAGAAAGGTACCTTAGGTACCTGTCCGGACTCCGGACTGGAGGAGTGGTTTCCTATCTCCTTATGTTACTTGTTCGTAGTCGATATTCCAGAATGATACAGGTTCTTCCGGATAGACTCTTCGCGAGGGCGTCTTTCGTCTTCTCGTATGTACTGATATCCAATGGTTGTTCGTCATCGTCCCTCTCGACTTGACGACGCGGCGGATCCCACGTACGAGTCCTGGAAGGGGGCCATTTCTAACAAGCTGAGCATCAACAAAGATTGGTTCACGTCGGAGAGGGCAAAAGTTGCGTACCTGTGCTCTCGCAGAGAGGGGAAGGCGCTTAGACACCTTGACGCCACCCGGACATCGGACGGCAGCCGAACTCTCGGGACGGTGACGCAGATACTGGCCCACCTAGATCTGATCTTTTTAGACCCGAACCGAGGATACAAGGCCCGGGAGGCATTCGGCCAACTGAGGATGACGCACACGGGATTTCAGGAATTTCAAACGAACTTCTACGAACTGAGCCACCGAGGTGGGCTCACTGAAAATCTGAAGGCGGAGTTCTACAGGAAACTACCCCAGGAATTCCAAAGAAACAGCTCAATGCACGACAAGCTCGGTGGAGCGAAAACGATGATTGACGACAAAGACTCAAAAGACAGAAGTCCTCCCTGGACTACTACAAAACCTGACAACTGTCACGGTTTGTACAGTGCTGTCTGTGCAGCTGTAACAATGCTCTACATTACCTAAGGTACCTATAACCTTGATCAAGCTTCACTTGACCTTTCGGGTGGAACGGGTGGTTATGCGTTTTTCTCACAACAACTGGAACTGAAGATGAAACTCGCATAACCTGACTACCTAAATAAAACTGAGCAAGAGGGTGAACAGTCTTATATGGCCAAGGCCTCTCGTGCGATGCCGGACAATCCCGTAAAGGGTGAACGCACGTCTGGTTGACCCCACAGAACTCTGGGCAAGCATCTAGAACCTTCTGGTCCACAGGATCGCATGTCAACCAAGAAGAGCACTGACGTCCGACAACCAAGAGCAACCCGACTAAACAGACAAGATCAAGACGAGACAACATCAGACATAATCAGAAGAATGCAACAAGCGTCATGACATTCAAGAAATTCCATCGCCTACCAACTGAACACAAAGAGTCTTACTGCCTCCGTTGAACTCGCAGAGCCAACCTATCAAAGCAAAATGGCCTCACAACCTCAAAGCGACAGAAATGTCTTCTTACGCGACAAAAAGGACTGGACCCCTTGGATCAATCTCATCCAAGCTCGCGCATCAGCATACAATTTCCAGAGGAAACTCGATCCAGACTGCCCAGATCCCTATCTAGAAGAGCCAACGCTTCCCGAACTCCCAAATCTACCCGCATACTCTCGACCGCCAAACACTCCAGAGCCGACTCGTCCCTCAGAGCTAACACCACAAGGCCTGAAACTCTATCAAGAAGACATGGCTCATTACGCAGTCCTCGTCAAAGACTACGAGCTCAAATACCCACCCTACGCGGCGCAGCAGCAAGCCCTCCAGAACCTCGTCGAGCTAATCCAAACGACAGTATCACCGCATCTACAACGCACATGCTGCCAAGCCGGCCAACCCCTCCGAGAATGGATCTCGAACCTCAAGTTCACCCTTCGCGTTGACAGTCAAGCCGACCGATACCAAGCCTACAAACGATACCAGGCCGCTCTGAAGCCGATGCGCGATCCACAAGACTGGGAAGCCTGGCTGACGGAATACGACGAGGCTGCTGCGGAAGCTGCACTCCTAGGCGTCGGGTGCGTCTCTTGGATTAATGGTGTTATAGATGACTTTTTGGAAGCCGTAAAATGGATATCAGAAGGGTGGACTGTTAGCTTTATGCAGAGTGGGATGCGTGACCCTCTGATGACGAGACAGATAATGACGAACAGTTTCCGAGAGTGGATGAGTTACACTCATCCTCCTCCTGTCCGGAAACACAAGGCCGGTGCTACTACCACTGCTACTGCTGCTGCTGATGACGACTCATCTTCTGCTGGTGGTGGTAGTGATGGTACCCAGAGGGGCAAGAGGGATGCCTCTTCCGATGCTGATAGCGCGCCGTGCGCCAAAAGAACGAAGCGGGGGACTGGTTCAGCTTCGAAAATGAATCGCCGAGAGTCGTCGAATACGAGGGCACAGGTTGCTGGGGCTGCGAATGGTAGGAGGAGGTGTCCGGCCTGTATTCGAGGCCATGACCTTAAGGATTGCTTTTATATACATAAAGATCGAGCTCCGAGATGGTGGCGGCCGGATGAAATAATGGCGGGTTTTATCGAGAATAGGCGGAAGCATGATGCTGCGTTTGAGGAATTGGTAAGGGCATCGGGCTAGTCAGGCAGCAGGCTCGGCGATGAGTGACCAGGAGGTTGAGTAATGGCTCGAAGGCTGGACAAGTTACTGAGTGCTTCCCAAAGTTCCCATTGCGCGTTTCGAGCTGATTCTCTGGAAGAATTTCCGTTGAGGCGCCTCTTCTATTAATGGACTTAGGGTCGATCAGCCGCATTACGAATATTTCAGAACGTTTGCGCTGCTGTGGACCAAGAACGCAGGGTGTCTTCGAATGGGTAGGCAAACACGCTGGTGTGGAAATTAGGGTACCGCTCGATTGAGTTGCATCGAGAAAGGAGGAAAGACGATGAAGGTAAATCTTTACGATGCGGCCATCTGCTTCAAATATCTTGCTCAACTTGGGATCATTCCGCGGCCCGCCTAGTCCGGCAATCAGGATTCATCTGGCGGGAGACGCGAAATAACTTCACAGCGTTGAGGAGGCCAGATGAAGCCATTACTGGAAATTCGACTGAGACAAATAGCCCAATGGGCTACGGAACTCGATTGTGCCTCGAGTGCCGCGTTTACACAGACTTATGGGTCGCACGAGAACATGAACCGCTGAGGACGGATATCTGGCATGATCGCCTTCCGCCTTGGATATTCGGCCTGGTGCCGATGGGATACCTAGTAGGCTAGTACCGTTAAGCTGAAGGACTACGCACAGCATCTCGCATCTAAGACTAAGACTCGCAATGGTGATGAGGGACCAGGAGGGCCTAGCCATTGACTGCCGTTCATACGGAGAGCCAACTTAGGTGTGTGTGCTGGTTCCTAGTACCAAGCCTAGAGATTACGATTGACTACTCTTGTATTCTTAGCATCAGGGCAAGCATTGGCATCCGCGGACCGCCGCTGCCGCCAAGTTCAACAAAGGCCATCAAGCCTGAATCCTGATGGTGAAGCGCCAAATACCGCTTCAAAGGAGCCTGTCGGAGAAACACTATTCAACTGGTAGCCGAAGTCAGCCTCTGTTACTGCATCTGCAATCGCACACCGAGCAAAGGTGTATTAGACAGAGGCATCCTTCGGCGGCCAGTTGAATAAAGTTTCTCTGTCAGGCTCTTCTGGAGCGTCGAGCGATTTTAGGGCTTCGCCATTAGGCCTTGATGGGGGTTTTGCTGGCGGCGGGCGCCTAGACTTGTCAACCTTTCAGATGGGGCATAATGAATTGTCGTGATAATTTGTTGAATGGTGTGCGCTGTGTGGTACTCCCACTCAGTTGAAATGTGCGGGCACCTGTGTTGTGAGAAATCGGATGTCCCTGCCGATCCGACCAAAAGGCAGGAACACTAGGTACCTAAGGTAAGCTGGTAGGAACCGGCTTATATAGTGGGGGAAATATAGGTATGTACATGGTCGGAAGCAGAGTTGCTGAGAGAATCAGGACTCAGGAGATCGCGGCTCAAGAAGTAGAAATAGAGCGCGACTCGTACAGCGCAACGGGCAGAGCTGCAACAGAAACTCAGAGTAGCTATCACGACTCACAGTACATACCTATGATCAGCTAATTTCTTGGAACGAGAGTGTTATATCGTCAGGACTCAGTATGCCGTTGATATATGCATCATCCTGATCAATCGTCACGACTCATACCAGATCATACGCCTTGGCCATGATAATGATAACTTTAGGCCGCTCAAGATACTCGGATGATGTCTTACGTAGGCGACGAAACGAATCATAAATGGGTGGTCGGTCTGTATTGTTCAACTTGTCTTGTCCATCTTCCAGAGGAAGGGAGATGGGATCAAGCTATTTACAAAGTGGCTCGTGGTGGTGGATTGAGCCGATCGCATTCCCTACTCCGTTCCTTGTGCGATCGATCTCACACTGTGACTGTGGCACCGTCATGAAACCTCCGTGATACAATGTCCTTGTCTGAGACGGCTTGCGACAGTGCGACTATTGGTCATGGATCCGAGCGGTTCCAACAGTAACATCTTGATTCTTTACTTCCAGCCTTTAGAGTGTATCCCATCTCAACTCTTCATCGCCCACTCACTGTTCACATTTACCCGCATGATTATGAATATGATATACCTGCCTCTTGACTTCTTATCTGCGACAGTCACCTGCAGGGCGGACCGAGATGTCGACAGACGAAGCGGAGTCTCCACAGCCGTATGCCGTGAATGTCCATCCTGAACAGTCAAGTGGGTTCCTCAAGACAACTACCATGCATTCACTATCATTGTACGGGACATTCCAAAAGTATGTTCCAGAGATCCGGGGAATGTACGTGGTCACGTAATTCTCATCTCTCCTAGTTCCACTGTTCCACATCAGTAAAAAGAGATAGGCCTGCAGGCGAGGACGGAAAACTTACAATCCAGCGCAACAGTAAGCATCTCTCACTTCGAGCGTGTTTGGAATTGGGGAGCTTGCTTCAACGGGCTGGATGGCTTGAGGATCGAGGTCTGTTGGGATGGCGTGCACCTGGAGGCCATAGATGGCTAAGCTGCCGAAAATAGCGCTGAACTTCATGGTGTGTATAGTGTAACGCTGCGTTGTTGACGAGATTGAAATCAGAAGTTGGACAATGGAGGATGTTGAGCTGGTATGATATGACTCATGAGAGCGTGGTCCCTACAAGTCCACACAAGACGAGGAGTTGCCTGTATTTATGTACATAACGCGCTACGGAGTATAACTCACACAAATTACTACACTGCAGGAAGTTTCGGATCGTTGCCGCTACTCCGTAGATAGTACAGGTATGTACAGTAAGGTTAGGTAGGTGGGTTAGGTAGTCCGCCGGGTAAATATAGAACTGGCTCAGGGCTGTCAAGTTCCGGAGGTTCCGCGCACGCTCGTGTTAGATACCTATAACTCATGTACTCCGGAGTCCGGAGTCCGTACCTACATACCTGATCTCTGAATGAATGCTGATCACGGAGTCTGGCTCGGTCCTCCGGAGACGGGGTACCTACATCAACGGGTCCATAAATGAAATGCTATGTATCGCAAGTTGCAACGTGCCTTCTCCGTTATGGTATGGACAGGTCACAGCAGTGAGCACACCAAGTTCAAACCAGTGGCCAGACGGGCTGCTCCCCTCGAGTCTTTTGTGCAACAAATGTCCCACTCGGTATGTACTTACTCCGTAGAAGATTAGCCGTACGGCCCGTACCAGGTACCTAACCTTTACCTAAGGCACATACGGAGTACGGTATACTTAGAGTTAAATACACCACATGTTTCCGATGGGGTCAAACTCTATTCTAGGTATTAGCGGTCCGGAGGCTCACTTCATGTCACGTGCCCCATAACCCCCTTGCTCGTTGATCGACTCAGAGTGACATGATGACTCCAGAAACGAATTGCTTCAAAATGCTTCATCGCGTACCCTACCTACGCCTTTGCGCATTCACAATCATCGAGCTCAAAACAAAAGAACTTCGGTCTTGGGCTTGGGCACTGGGCAGGAAGATCCGTTCTCAATCATTGGGCACGTTTGTTCCAACAGAGAGGCCTCCTTTCCTGAATTGCCCAATCAAGCACGCGCGGTTAATCCAATGTTTCCTGAATCCTCTGTGTTCACTGGCGCCGATCGGCGGTACTTTCTGTCGAACGCCAATTGTGCGGGTCCCACGATGGACTGCTCGTAAAGCTGCGACATGATTGGCTGCAGTCCCCTGTTAACCCCCCTGTCAGTGACATGAAGTGAGCCTCCGGACCGCTAATGGGATAAGGTATTTTCCAACATGCTCACGAAAGTCGCCTAGGTATGTATGTATCTTTGAGTCGGGGTTTCCTTGGAGGACGATGTACGGAGTACATAATAAGCCGGTAATTACCGTGGCGGTCTTTGACAAGACAGGTTGAGTAATCGACGATAGAATACACAAAACAAGTCCCACCAAACTATACATAGGTAGCCTTTGGAGATCTTATTGCGTGTTAAGTAAGTTAGTAACTGAGGCAGCGGCACATAGTGCAACGTATCGCATGAGTCCCGATATATCAAACGTAGGCGTATGGACGGGTGGGCATATCTGTCTAGTGGCGTTATGCTGGTGCGGTTGTTTGCAAGCGTGGTGGCCTTAATTATTAAGAGCAGGCAACAGTTCCTACACACACAAGCACTCATCTGAGATCTCGCATGTCTATATAAGTAGATACATAGGTATACCGCACGTATAATCGTATCACTTCTGCGCCGGAATGTCTACCTCCCATAGTTACACACCTACCATTGAGTCTCGACAAGTAGCACCCCCACCCCAGTACATCATGAACTTCATAACCTCGTAAACGCCTCTATGGTCAATCCATACACCAATACCCCATTTGTTTTGTGCATAAGATTCCATCACAGCACAACAAAACAGCGCCTTGGACCTAGGACAAAGAAAACAGAGGAAAGAATCAGAAAGAGAAAAGACCTGATATCGTCACACCTCCTGCTACCCAGGAATCCAACTCCCAAAATCCAACTTCATCAACAATCGATCCACACCCCCTACCCTCGCAGGAACATACCCCATATGCTCCTCCCCCTCCCCCTCCTCCGGCTCCGCAAGCGCCTGTCCATCCCATTCTGCCAAAAAAGAAGGATCTGATTCCAGCGCCCGGAGTGCGTGAACGGCATCCTGAATCCCGTTCTTGACTTTGTGGTGCAGTGTGTGGAGCGACTCAAAGAGCTGGCCTTGCTCGCGGTCTCGGTCAGAGGAGCTGGTCGTGTCTAGGACGCCGGCGTCGTGGTGGAGGTCCGAGGACGTGAAGAGGGAGTGCAGACGGTGAAGGTGGGTTGCTAGGTGGTCGATGTGGGTGAGGAGGGCGTAGAGGGGTTGCGTGAAAGAGGGTTGGGTGAGGAGGAGGCGGTGGGTGAGGGTGCGGAGGTAGAGAGTGTGGGCTGTGGAGAGCGTTTCGGGGTCGTGTGATGATGAGGCGGAGGGCGCCAGTGATGTTGTTTTGTTATAGGTCGAGGTGATGGGGTCAGAAGAGGGCGCAAATCGGGAGCGAGAGCGGGAGCGGGATTGAGAGTGCGAGCGGGAAGCGGAGGCAGAGTGTTGAGATTCCTTGGATGGTGGTGGGAGGAGCCACGTGTGGAAGTGATCCCAGAGACCGGCGACGATTTCCGTCTGAAAGTAGGCTTCTGTCTCGCCGAGGAAGAAGATGGCCGCGCTGGCCGTGGTCCATGAGCTGCGGAGGAGCCAGGCACGGTCGGACCAGCGCTCGCGAAGCGTGACGGCGTAATCCGAGGTACCGCGTGGAGAAGGATAGTGGCGGCGGAGTGATGTGATCTTCCATAGGTCCGTAAGGCGGATGTGTGCTCGGCGGAGTGACAGAAGATAAGAGTTAATGGACGAGTAGAGCTGCAGGTCCGACGCCGAGATAACCATGTCGAGCGGCGAGGGGAGGTCGATGCTCAGCATGGCCGGCACGCCAAACAGCATGTTGCGAAACGGAGACGCGGCCACATGGCTTGCCGCTTCCATATCGAGCCCTCTGCCCGTGGCCAGAGCAGCCGGCGGCCTGGCCTTGGTCAGGTGGAGCTGTATCAAGCTCCTGGCCAGGTCTAGCTGGTCGTCTTCTTCCGCGTGCTGGCCTTGCATGGACACGAGAACCGCCCACGTCCGGTTCAGCACGGCAGCCACTTCCCCATCCTTGACCGTCACGTTCTTGACACTTTGATCACCGCTGTCGTGCGCCAGATGAGAAGGATGATGCCCTGTCCCGGTCACCGCCCTTCGCCACCGGTTGCGAATCTTCTCATCCGCCTCGTGTGTCAGCGCCATGGCGAACTCGCCCCGTCCGAGGAGGAAGAATTCTCGGAGCAGGTGCATCATTTCCGATACCTTGGCCAGTGGCAGCATCTGCTGAAGAGTGGTTTCAGATAATGACGTGCGGATAGCCTTGATTGCTTTGGAAAAGTCAGTGCTTTCAAGCGGCAGGGACAGCGTGGACAGCTCAGACAGTTTGGCGGCAACATGAGCAACCCCCGTCGACGTGGAGCTCGTGTTGATTGATCGAACGTGGTGAAGGGATTTTCCAATAAAGAGCATAGATGATGCCGTCGCGCCCGTAACAAAAGAAGGTAGACATTCTGCCACGCAGGCATAGTCATGGTCGTTCGGGGCACCCTGTATCGTCGTCGTCTGTACGAAGAAGTCGTCGGCTCCGAAGCTCGGAAGTCTCCCATACAGCACCCATGCCGAAACCTGCTTCAGCCACGCCGTTTCGGCTGCCTTGACCAGACTCTCCGCCGTAGCCGCCACGTCCTGATATCCACTCTGCAGCTCGTCCCGCAAGCGATCAATCAGTGCAGCGCCGCGGCAAGCCCGCCCCTCTCCGTCCCTCGCCATGATGAACCGCACCGTATCCCATAGCCACTCCAACCGTCTAGTCCATTGTTGGAACTCGCTCATGACGGCCGTCAGGGGCACAATGTTGTAGGCGCCCACCAAGCCCGCATCGTTCCTCAACACGCTCGCCTCCACGTCTAGCACCTTGCGCTGAAAGGCAGCTAGGTGAACGGAGCTAATGGCCGTACAGACAGCTCTGCAGATCGTACTGGGATGAGAGGTGGCCGTCTCGGAAGAGTAGGCGATGAGCTTTGTGTGTAGATGACTTATGTGGCCGGCGGAAGAGAGCAGTTGCCGTTCGGGCGGGCTGATTCCTGCGAGGGCGTCTGCCTCGGGCGAGCTTGGCGGGCGTAGGAGAGGCGACGGATGACCGGAGAGGGACAGGAGGATTTCGTGGAGCATCGCGTATTGCTTCGTGCCGCCTTCCGGCGCTTGATTGCGTCTTGTATGTCGTGGGAAATAAGAATGATGGCCCCGAGCAGCTCGAATCGACACATGGGACGCGCAGCTGCGATTTTTGCGGGAGGCTGGTGGCGCCCCAGGGCACGAATTTTGAGTGACGAGTTAATTGGAAGTCAGAATGCTTCGTGATCTGCAACGGCAAGCTTGAGATAGGAGAGGTGGAGCCGCCGTGATGGCCAGCAGCGGGAATTGAAGATGACGTGACGTGAGGTGACGTCGAGAAGTCGTGAGGAGACGCGTGTGGAGTTGAGGAGGTCCGCCGACGCGAAGGCGAACGCGCAGACACGTGATCTGCATGAAACTCCATACTCCGGCAATCTGATAAGTATTTACAATATTTTCTCTTATACACAGTACATTAGGTATCTCCTGCAATGCACTGCCCCCGCAGCATTACACGGCTCTTGAGTCTTGGCCATCGACTCGTTTATGAGTACTTCATTCCACATGCACCATCTCCAGCGGACGCCCCTTCGTGCCTGCAGGCAGTTCGCATATCCTCACCCCATTATGACCATAAGTCGTCTTCCTAGGCTTTGCCTTTGCCACTACCTTCTGCCACCCCGGATCCCGCTTTGTCCGTTTTTTCTCCGCCACCGACAATGACCTTGCCGCCACCCTTGACATTTCCCACCACCATTCCCTTGGCCACGCTCTTCAAGACTGCGCGTCGAGAAACGCCCGTCACATCAATGTAGACGAGGCCAACATTCTTGACGCCACCGCCGAGATTACGAGACACCTCACCGGCTTCAGGGCCCCATTTGTGTTCAACGACATGGCTGACGCTAGATGAGGTGCTGGTGAGCAAGCTGCGTCCGGCTTGTTCCATACCATCCACGACGGTGTTAAACGCCATGAGGCTCTTGTTGAGCATTCCTGGCTTATATGTGTCGATGGGCTTGCCGTCCTTATCGAAGCCACGCGCACGACCATCCTTTCGCTTGGATAGGTTGGCGCCGAAGTTTTGCGCAACCTTGGAGATGGACCCGACAGTGGATGCGGACAAACCTGCAGCCTTGGTGGAAAAGTGGTTGATTCGGCGGATGTGCGCGTGAGTCGTAGGCGTGAATGTGACAGGCTTTGTGTTGGGCTGGGTATTCTTGGCGTAGTTTTCAGCCTGGCTGCTGAGGGTATGCGCGACATAATCCGACGTCGTTATGAGAAGACGAGACGCTCGCATTCCCATATTGACGATCGTGGACTTCTTGTAGGCTGGATGCACCCTGTCGTCCTCGTCGTCATCACCGTATCCCGATACGGGCTGAACCGTAATGGCCTGTGACGCATCGGTGGGCAGGGCAATTTCGACAGGATCTGTCCCGCGAGTCCGCGACTGGATTAGCAAGACGTAGAGGAACACGCTAGTCAAGGACGTTGAGTGAATGACACAAACCTTTGGATCCGGGCTTTATGGCCGTGTCCTCCACCACCTGAAACCCGTCGCCTAGCTCCCCAACGACACTGCCATCTTCCTCGTCCACCAGAACAATACGGCCTCCTTTAGAAGCTGAGCTCACGCTGCCATGAGCATAACCCTCGCCTGTCGCGAAGCTGGCAGGGTCATACGCCGGTGGCTCATCACCAACAGATTCTTTTGCCTTGGCAGAAGACGCCGGAACGGATGATGTCTTGCTCCCGGAGGACCCCGGGGCCGTGGCGCGTTCCAGAAAAGCAGTGCATTGCGCCAGAATGGTCTCGAAAGTATCGACGTCTTCTTGAATACCAGCGCGATAGCCAATGGCTGGGAATTCTATTCGTGTGAATGCGCCGCTGTCGGGCCCGAGATCCCAGCGAGGAATCAGGTAGCTCGTTGGGGGTTGATGGTAGATCTGTGTCGTGGCGGGGAGAGGCAGATCAAGCTCGGGTGGCAAATGTAGATGCAGATAGAAGTCTTGCGGACCCGATGCAGGGCCAGAGGGGTCGGAAAAGCCAGACGATGTTGATACCATTAGCAACGATAAGGTCTCGGGCCCGAGTGGGTTGAGTGGTTGTTCATTGCCTTGGGCAATGTGATAGGCCTTGATCCCCTCGACAGCGTAGAGGAGCTTCGGATCCTGCAGAGAAGATTCGGTTCAGCATTGGGGGATTGGCGGAGGGAAGCTATTGCAAGGGCTGGGATATCGCCTACATTGCTTTCTGAAGCCATAGTGAAGAGAGTGGAGAGTCAAGAAGACGTGCTTGCGAGCTACACGACGAGCACAAGAGGAATTGTGATGCAGTCGGGGCAGATCTGGATGTCTTTCTGTTGTGTTGTTGCGCCAGCCAAGCTTAGGTACATACCTGTAGGCTGTAACATACCTACGACATACCTCCTACCTACTAAAGTGGCTGCAGGTGCGGGGGAGCGGCTATGACGACGCAGATTACCTCTACCTATCGTACATATCTAACCCCCTGTCTGGCGGGAAACAAGCTTTTTTTGCCAGAAGCAATTGAAAGCTTGCTCGAATCCTCCATCCAGTCATGAGCAAGAAGATATATATAGTAATATCCCATACCCTTGACATCAATGGGCGAATGGTTTAGTGGTATAATACTCCCTTAGCATGTGTTGGGCAACTAGCAGGACGCCTGGGAGTGGTCCGGGGTTCGATTCCCCGTTTGTCCACATGAGCTAGATACATAGTGGCTTATCTTTTTGCATCCGACTCATGCATCGTCAATCCAAAAGTTTGACCTGAGGAAATACGTTCAAGGTTTCTGTCGTCACGTGAATTTTTGTCACTGGCTTGAACTTGTAAAACATATCAACGTCGGGTGACTCACCAACTCCACAAGTAACGCCCGAACTCAATCCAAGGGAGGGCCTCGCATAACAACCGTCCAGCACTCTCCAAACACGCGAGGTTTGACTTACTCCGTACAAGTCCCATCAATGTTCCCCGGCGTTTCAATTGCCCCTACATCGTCCATATGGAAATGGACATTGTGGGAGGGAGGGAGTGTGATGGTCTGGCTTTGCTCAGTCCTCAGCAACACAGGCGTCAATTGTACAGGGTTCAGAAACTTGTACAATGCGCATTCTTTCGTTGTCTTCCATGGCGCAACGGAATTGGGCATGTCACCCAGACGGCGGCGCAGACACTCGCGAATAGCTTGGAGCTAGGCCATCATAGGGAGGCTGAATAATCCTCTTGAAAGGCAGGTCTTTCGACGCATCCTATATAGTGCGGATGGCCAGTGGGCGTCGACCATGAAGAGGAAAGAGCTGCAAAACAAGTGGTTGACGACCTACCCTTCGTACCTAGGTACTCGACTCTTTTGTGTACCTTTTTACTGTTTGAGAGCCTCACCGTTCACGGTTCGGCCGCGCGTACGAAAAGTCAATCGTCGTCTTCTATCAGCCGTTCGTTGTCGCCGCTGCACCCCCGAAGTTCCGTTGTCCGGTTGCGGTTTGCATGCGGTCCATTCTGTTCGTGTATCTCGAGGGATGAGCGGTTTACTCCAGAGTTCTCGCGTATGCTTGCGTGTGATCCGATTTGTACTTCAACACATTAGGTACGTGTTTGTTGGACAGAATCTAATGAAAGCTACAATCAGACATTGAAAGACATCGTAAGTTTTCTTGCGCAGGATCAGCAGGCCAGTACAGAAGCACCAGAAAGTATGGTCTGTGACGATCATTTGAACGCGATGCCGTCGTGCCAGTACCATAATCATCTTGAATGAAGAGGCCAGGCAAGTCGAGAACCTAAGAGGGTGAAACGACGCCAAAAAAGGATTATGGGAATGGCTTGCTGGCCTGACTTGACTGAGCGGTCGCAGATGGACGCTCTTGCGTTCGTCTTGTCATTGTATGCCTGCCGCGCAACGCAAGGTCGAGATTCTTTGACTGGTCAGATGTTCTCGAATCTCGAACGACACTCCGGTACGAAATCGATGCATGTTGGACTCGTGAGCTACTAGCGCACAGACTTCCAGGTCTTCGTCGCCACATAGCTTGCAAACGGGAGTTGAATACTTTCATCTCTCAAGCGTCAGATGGGGGCTGATGAGAAAGCTACGGTAGCAACGGTCCTGTTCCATAGCGAGCATCTTGAAAGCAACTGAGACGAAGTCATGCAGGTGTTTGGTGGACTGCCTTCCCGATGAAAACAAGTGGCAATTGAATCTCGTCAGACAGTTGCCGTAGACCGAGCAGCTCTACAGGCGAATCCGATGGAGTCTTCTGAAATCGATGATGTGGTCGGCCATTATCACTACAGGTCTGAGGTTGAGGCTAAGCTGTCATGAGATAGTGACTGGGGGGTTGATCAGATACAGTCAGAGCTACCAGAAGAACTCCGCCAGTATAGACAGTAGACTGGCATCTGAGTATACCGAAAGGTCATCTTTTCTTGACGTACTTGCGTACTGACGTTGGTAATCGCAGGACAATTTTTTTGGGGGTATTGGCGGCTGATCGACAACATAGACGTTGGCTCTTCAGATAAGCGTCGACAGAAAAGTAATGACACGACTCTCCAACCGCAAAGGATGTGGGAGGTCCAAGGATACCTGATTCTGGGCCCGCCAACAGACTGAGGCAAGAGGACTCGTTCACGCCGCACGGCAATGCGGCAGCGCAAGCAGGAGTACAACTTCACCGTCGCAGGCCACCACAGATCAATAATGATACGGATGCTTTTATATGACAGCTTCCTGCAGCCTCCCGCCAAGTTGAACACTACATCTTCCTCGGTCAGAGACTCTCTTCTCCGCTTCTGTGATAAGAGCGAGCCAGGCCACGGTAGAGGTCGTGATTTGTATGCTGGAGGGCTCAGGGAGGTGACGCAGAAAGACGACTTTTCGGCTGCCAGCTTATGATATATCATTTACTTCATCAAAACAATGCTGATACGGATGCCTTACTACAATACGACTCGAACTTCCCTGGCTTCGTCATCCGTCTTTTCACCTGCATTATCCTCCTTGCACAGCATGCAACACCATGTACCATCCTCCGAGGGTCAAAGCTGAGGCCGTGATAAGGGCTGTCCCATTGTTCTCGATAGCAAGCTTTGCCTCACTGCTTTTGACCATCGGAGATCAAGAGGGCGACTGGACTATTGGCTATCCGAGCGGCCCAGAACAAGAGGCCGGACGGCATGGCAAGGGCCCCACGACTTAGTTCCTGGATCAAGAAGCGTGCCTCTGGGTTGCTCTCGATAATATCGCAAGCATATTGGGAGAATCACATGGATGGCGGGCCAGCAAAGTTGTACAGTGCTGTTTGAAGACAGTGTGGGGTTTTGGACGTATGCGCTATACACTCGCAATGGCCGATCGCAAAAAAGCTGTCTAGCCGAGACTATTCATGCACAATAGTGCATGGGTGAGTGATGAAATAAAGGTCCTCGGTCTGACGACGGAGGAGTTTTTAGCCACGAATCACACCGAATTGATGCCACGAGGGATGCGTGAGTCACAGTTGACGTCCTCAGTTAGTATACTCCATCCCGTGCCTTTACGACAACCAGGAGAACAAAGCGGATTTTGTGGTTACCTGGACCAGGAACAACATCAACGGTGTAGCACCGCCAAGCTGGTCCCCTCACGTTCGGTTGACTCGGCTATGCATGGAGGCGGTGGCTGATGGCCGGCCACTTGACCAATCGACTGGCGGAGAGGTCGTGCTTGAATGCTGTGCGTCTTTCGCGTCTTGCGAGTTCTAATCACGAGGTCTCCCTGATAATGAGCTGACATGCAGGAAGCCGAGAGACAGATCAAATAGCCGGCAGAGGATGGGCGATCAAATGAACCGGAGTAAGGACAAAACTCGGGTTTCCGAATCCAATCAGGGAACCGTTGTACATACCCGCGACTTTGTGCCGGCTTCGCGGTACTTCCGTTAACGACCATGTTAATACAGACTCACGTCTCACAACATTGCACGAAACACAGCACAAAGCCGAGCTGAATGCAAACGGGTTATCCTAGCCATGTCGCAATTCCGTTAAGAAAGCAGAGAGGCAGGACAGGCCAATGAGAAGCATCACGGTCACACGTCGCACACGTGTAGACCGAAGCGACCAAAGCGACAAGAACAGCACTCTTGTCAACCGGCGCCAACTTCAACAAGGTTTCGCCCGAGTATGTGTTGCGGAATAACACTGCGACTCGTGAACCTGTCCAGTGAAAAGAGGCATAGTCATACGTGGGAGGGTTTTGGGTAAAGTAACAAGTTACTCACCTCAGAGGCTCAGATCCCATCGTGCATTTTTTTGCTTTCATGCAATAAGTTATCAATCAGTATTGCAATGTCACATCGAGGCAATGTCCCAGTCTGTCCTCTATTTCTCAGTGCTGCGTCATTCTTCCCCAGTCACAATCCAAATCTCACTCTTAGGACTGACATATCAGCCGCATACAGATCGCGTTGCATCCAAGCGTTACATTGTGGTAGGTGATAGAATATCAAGAAGCGACTTGGGGGATTCCTCTCCTCGCGTTGGCATCATGTTCACTGGAAGCATGAGGCCGTGAGGGTGCGTCGGTCAACATCAGTGCTGCCTTTTTTTTTTCCGCGTTTGCTCTCTTTTTTGCTTCGTCATTTTTTCTCGGGGTCATTCCCGTGTTTCCGATAGCTTGCATTTGCGCGCGAGAATCATATCCGCCCTTGTGTCTACTTTATGCGGCGTACAGCAAGCTCTCATTCCGGGTCACGACTTATACACACTTCTCTTTCGTTCGTGCCTAATAGCCAATGGATAAGGCACGAGGGCGATCACAAAGCAAGAGCAGGACTGTCTCGACTGAGTTGAAGCAGTTGATTCGCTGGACTTTGAGGCTTGCTCTTGGTCGGACTCTATGAGACGAATATGATGGACATACGTGAGGCGTGCATGATCCGCCGTCTATGTGGTAGATTGGGCCAGAAACATGCCATAATGGAGGTCCGAGGGTTGATTTACGCGCCACGGCTGAATTATGGGTTGTGATCTCCCAGAGGTGCGTCGCGTATATGATATATCGCGAAACGAAGTGGAATGATGATGTGCAAGTCAAGCATCACCACTGAGCTGGCACTGAGCGTACCACCGTGAGAATAGCCAGACTGCTCTCTCAACTTTGGGAGTGAATGACGTCTCGAGTTTCTGACTATTTTGTCCTTTATGTGGCCACTGGTATGTATATAAACCACTCGCCATCTCCAACATTGAGAACAAAAAATTGCTATCACTCCTCTTCATCACTCTTACTTTCTTGACTATCACGAGTACTATTGTACTCAACTCTTGTTCATACTTGGCTTCACCATTCCACTTTTCAGAGTTTACCTTGCCCTTCCCTTTCCGGGTTGTTATTCATTTCTACTCCTTTTTCTTCTTTTTTACAAGAAGAACCATGAGTGATCCACCAGAGCCCTTCTGGAACTATCCAGTCGAAATAGTCAAAGACTGCATCACTGTCAGGACGGTCCCCGATCCTGTTCCAACGACATCGGCCACAGCTGCTGCTCTGCCATCTTTGACCCCAGCTGATGCTCTGCCATCTTCGGCCCCAGCTGCTGCTCTGCCATCTTCGACCCCAGCTGCTGCTCTGCCATCTTCGGCCCCAGCTGCTGCCCGAACTGCCTTGCCATCTTTGACCCCAGCTGCTGCCCGAACTCCCCTGCCATCCTCACCTCCAGTCGTTCCAGGGACGGTGGCACCTGAGGAAGCCCCGGGGCAAAGGCGAAGGCCAAGGCCAAGGGCCACCTCAGCCGAACTGAGAATGATGTTTCATAATCGAAACCTCGAGTTGGCGCCAGAAGATGACTGGTCCCAGATGACGAATCGGGTTGATATAAGGAGAGTACAGAACCGGGTCTCTCAGAGGTCGTATCGTGAGTTGCAGATCCCTATCTTTCTCTTTGATGCCTCTACTGCGTCTTGTCTCGCATCTGGACATTTAAGTCATGGGCAAGACCACTTCTTGAAAAGTTGAAGAGAGTGTTCAAGTCGAGTCTTGTGTTCCCCCCTCTTCTCCCCCTCTGTCCTTCCACCCTCTCCTCTTTTCTTTTCTTTTCTTTTCTTTTCTTTTCTTTTCTTTTCTTTTCCCTTCCTCTCCATTCTTCTCTCCTTCTCTTATTTTGTTTCCTTTTCTGATATTCTCGCTCTCCTACTTCTTTGTATTGCTTTCTGGTCGCTGACAGAGATTCTCCTAGCTACAGGCATGAGAAGAAGAATTCAAGAGCGTGCTGCTGAGGAGGAGGCCGAGAGGATGAGAGCAAACGACGCCATGGCGAACCCAAATGGTGTCCCGAATACTGGTATGATCGACATGAGCTCATTGCCTCCCACTTACACACAACTTGGGGGGGAGTGGCCCGAGCCGTCTCCAGATTGGGACAACGTGCCAGGTCTTGAAAGCACGCAGCCCGCCTTGGTTTTACCTCCGCCTCCGCAGGCCACGGGTAGCAGACAGCCACGACAAGTTCAGCCAGTCTTGAGGCAGTCGAGTTTCCGACCTGTTTGGGACGACTTTTTTGAGTCCGAAGAAGCAGGCATGTTTGAATTTGATTCCTATCCTGACAATCAACAAGGCAATGCCGGCTCACAGAGCTCCTCCACTCCCCAAGGTACGTGCTGGTCTCTCTCAGAGTCTCAAGTGGGAATTGGTGAGAATTGGCGATTCACTGACTCACATCTGTCGTTTCTGAAATCCATAGTTGCGAGTTCAATGAGCCGAACCGACGCTGAGCACTTGAGAAGCTTGCCCCCACCGTTGTCGACCACCGGGAGATCCCCCGCCAGCCTCTTTCAAACCAACAGGAGGGCTGCCAACTTGGGGAATCCCACGGGGGCTGTCAACTGGGAGGCCCCAGCCAACCCGCCCAACCCCCTTGGATTCAGAAGCCCCCAGCCATCTCCGTCGGTAATGGGACAAATGAGGTTGCCTCAGCTTCCAGATCGTCCAGTTACCCGTACCCCTTTTGGATTCAGCAGCCTTCAGCCAACTCCGTCGGTAATGGGACAGATGAGCTTGTCTCAGGTTCCAGATCGTCCAGTTGTCCCTTGGGAGCAGGTTCTGGACCCTCGCCTCCAGTCACGGGTGTTCATCGATCCTTGGAATGTCACTGGTACCGGATCGTCCAGTGCCGACGAGGAAAATATCGAGAGCGCGACGCAAGTCACGCAAGTCACGCAACCCACGCAACCCACGCAAGACACCGGATACGGTGCCTTTGAAGATATTGCAACGGCCTACTACGCGACTGAGCCCACTACATCAATGCCACTGTCCCCCGAAGACCATGTGAGCCGAAGCAAGCGCCTTCTCAAGGCCATTGCGAACGCGTACTACGGCACAGAGACCGTGCCAGATGTGGAACGCGCTGTTTTCCTCCAACACGTTCTCCATACAGTCACAGGGATGCTGGCGTCGCACACGACAGGTTCGAGCAGCCAGCAGGCCTTCCTGTGGCAGAACAGGAATGATGCAGGCGCTCGCGCGACCCTGGCTGTCCTGAGGAGGATGGTTCAAAGTGAGGTATGCGCCATTGCGGAGATGCAACTGGACGACTGAAAAGTTCGTCACAATTAACAAAACGTGCAACCGATGACAGTTCATGGCTAATCGATCCATCATTTCAGTACCCGCGCTCGTGGGCTCTGAACATGGCCCTGGTGAATGAAGTTAGCAGCACTCGTGGCAACGGTGGCAATGGCATGACAGATGCGTCCAACCTTGTGCTCATCATTATTTGCATGCAGCGGTGTTCAGGAGCGGTGAACCGACGAGAATTATTCAATATCCTGGAAGCATGCTTCTAGCCGCTTTCTCCTGTTTTCCGGCTGGGCCCTCGGACGGAAGGGAGTGAGTGACAAGAGCTTATTTTTTGACAGGAGCGGGATTAGCGGGATTGGTGGAACATGACTCGGGTGTCAGCGCACATGGGCTTCATTGTTGTTCGAATGCCGGCATGTGTAGTGGCAGTAGCGCTGTGGTACGGCATGAAATTGGAATGTTTTTCACAATGTTGTTGCTTGTCATTTTGATCTACAATAGTTAGTTTAGGTTGTCACTCTGAATTTTGTGTGAGTTTGTTTTTTGATTGGTGTTGTGCACAGTACAGATAACAGTGAAATGCACAGTGACCTGAGTGAGTCTTTGCGAGGTCATCATTGGTTCTCGACTTCTCCTCGGTGGGGGCCCTGCAACTTGAAACATAGGTATGTACATACCTACATTAGGTACCTAACCTGGTACATATGTACATACTCAAATTTAGTCATCTTTCTGTTGCCGCGAACAAGTTACCGTGTCACATTTCCTTCCCATCTTTCTACCGACCACCAAATCGTTTCTTCTTCTTCTCTCTCTTCAAGTTCCTCGCAACCGGACATTCGTCGACTTCCCAGTTCCAAAGTAACACCAATCTCTTGTCTGCACCCCTCCCCCCTCGCCGAGTTTCACGCGCCCCTCTCCGCGCATCTCAACGGCGGCAATGTACCCCGGCGGTCCAAACCCAACGCAAATCCAGTTCATACCTCCTAACAGAGCGATCGCCAATCCGCGCCCGCCGCCCCTGGTACTCCTCCATGATGGCGGTGGCACGACTTTCAGCTACTTCCTGCTCGGGAGTCTGGGCCGTGATGTGTGGGCGGTGCACAATAGTCGGTACTTTACGGGGGACGCGTGGGAGGGAGGCATGGAGCAGATGGTGCTGGTGTATCTGGACGGGCTGGTGAGGGAGGGGATTCAAGGGGAGATCATGTTGGGAGGTAAGTTCTCCTTTTCTGTTCTACTCCATTTTTTGTGAATTACTTGTCATATTTTGTTTGTATTGTCCATTTGTTGCTTACATCTTTTTTGATGCCACTCTTTATATCCTTGTTAGTGTTGTCAATTTATAGTTCATATCGCTCCTTGACTGTGTTCATATTGTCTATCACGTTGTTTGCAATTTTTTTTTTTCTAAAAAATCACCCAATCATGGTTTATTTGATCATCTCTTTCTTGCTGTTGCATGAGGCCATATCGTGTCATGTTCATTGCTCACACCCATAGGCTGGTCCCTCGGTGGCTTCCTCTCTCTCGCCATGGCTCACCAGATCGCCAAAAACCCTGACCGATATCCCTTCTCCGTGGCCGGCCTCCTCCTCATCGACTCGCCCTACCACATTGCTCGCAGCAAAATCAGCCAGCCCCATTCCAAGGCCCCGCTCGGTAATGTGCCCGACCTGGTGCGCACGGCCTTTGAACACTGCGACGCCATGCTTCAACAATGGGATCTCCCGCGCTGGAGCGGCACAGAGGGCGCACAAGAAACTGACTTGGAGGTCTCTGGCGGCCAGCGATTCAAACTGCAGCGCTCTGAAGTGCTATATAAGCCCGCCACCGGGGGCGCCAAGACCTGGAGTACTATTCGTACCGGGACGTTGACGTCTACTGACGCCTCAACTACGGAGGCACCCACCACTAATGTAAATCTATCAAACGCGGCATCTGCGCCGGAAGACGTCGTTATACCTGGCTCGCCACCACCCGCCGTTCTCATCCGGTGCACGCAATTTGCGAAACGGAGCCCCGAGATTTCTTCAAATTACCCCTGCCTGGTGGACCTAAACCGCAACGAAAAACTGCTGGGCTGGGAGGGCCGGTATCCGGAATTCATCAAGGCGGTCATTGACGTCGATGCGGACCACTACCGGCTGTTTGATAGGACGCACATGGAGAGAATGGAAGACGTGACGGCCCGGCTGGCTTGGGGAATGGACATTCTCGATGCCTTGTGGTCGAGTAACAAGGCAAAGAAGGGGGCAAAGACGGATTAGTTCCAGCAAACCATTCAATTCGACTTGTAGGTATTTTTCGCAACCACCAGAGCTTCCAGATCGTTTTACGGCCTGCGGGGAGATGGCGCTTGAAATTGCGATGTGGCGTCGGCGCGTCGCACTGCGGGCCGTGTGGGACATGCTAACTACTTTGGGAATCTGGGGTACAACTTAAACAAGGAGCTCGTCGGACTTTGTGCGTCACGACTCACAGTCTCCGCGTGCTTGTCATGGTGCCGCGCTTGCATGTGCCTGCTTGCAACTTGCAAGTTGCTATGTACATACATGTACTTGTCTGCATATCATACGTCTGGGATGCTGCATGAGACCGATGTCGTGAGAATGAGATGCGATAGGAGGGATCAGCGCAAGCAAACAGCCGCAGGGGCAGGGGGAGAGCATAGAATGTTCCCCGGCTGAGTTCATGCAACGAACACCGTGCCATTTTTTGGGAAAACTACCTAATGCTATGAGACGTCCATGGTAGGCGTGTGGGCGCCGAATATGCAGGTCTGAACATACGGAGTAAGCAGCCCTGAGCCGAGCAGAAAGGGGGGGGGATGCCCGGAGCAAATGAGCGGAGTCCGACATGGCGACTCGTGAGAAAAGGACAGCCACAGCGTTGCTTCGTACATACCTGCATGTACATACTCCGTATGTAACTGCACGGACGGGATTTTCTTATGCGGGGCAGTCTTGCCTGTCAAGACGGCAGAGCGCAGTGTGCCGTGAAGAATAACAAGTTACAACGCATGGGTGTTGACGCTTGCAATGTTGCAATGCATCCTGCTGCCCCAGTGCTCTTACTCTGGTACATACGGTACGGTACATACCTAGCGGATACCTACCAAGGCACAGTACAGGGCGGTATTGAACAAGGTGTCATGATTCTGGTCCCTATAGTCATTCGAGTCACAGAAGGCCAGTTTCTCAGCACTCACGTCTTGCAGACAGCAGCGGTGCGAAGGCCAATTTCCAAATGATCTTCTGATGAGGTATCAACAAGGAGTGCCAGCAAAGGGCGAAGCCGTCATAAGCTTGGCGAAGTAAGAGATACAGATTCTCTTGGTACATATTAGTATGTACGATCGTAAGACAAGGTCCATGCAGGCAATAAATTGCCACGATAATAGACAATATTTGACACGGGCCAGCCGCCAATGCAAAGGCGGCGTCATGCCGAGACTCTGCGGGCGCGTGAATTCGTGAAGAGGCCGAACAGGCGAACGAATCGCGATACATACATAAATCTTGTTTTTTTTTCTCTTACGCGCCAATGGCCATAAACTCTAGAGCAACGTCGTGTACTGTGTACTGCATTATTTGATTAGTCTACTGAGGTTCTTCTCGGTCCTGATTAGCCTGTACAGTGTAGGCTGTCACCGTTCATGCCGTCTGCTGAGCTCTCGCCTCTCGTCTTCCCCGGTCAGATCCTGTACGCTGTTTGGTATTCCCACCCTCTTTCTTAGCCCTCGTTTGGGAATTGGGCCATTCAGCGCCACTTGGGTTCGGGTTAAGGGCTTCCTCGTTCTCTTCTTGCGTCTCCTTGCTTGAAACCAAAGCAGACGTGGGCGGGCCGCGGCTGCATGCTATAGGGGGGACACAAGCACAATCATCAATGTGCGCATTTCAGGTACAACTATCGGGAGAGACTAGAGTGAGTGGCCTCTGAGTCAGGTCTTCCCGGTCTCCTCGCATCCCTGGCAGAAAGTAAGAGTCTGAGCCCCGTTGCACGAATGTTTTGCCTACTAACCCCGTGGCGACGCCGCGACGGGCGCTTATGTAGCTTGAGGCGTGAACAAGGACATAATACATTCACGGGTGACGGACTCGGCATCATCTTGATATGGCATCTCCTAGACACAACGCAGTCAGATACACAATAGCGTAAACATGTAGTGGATTTGGTTACGATCGTACGATTCCCGAGATGGATCATGGATGTTCGTCCGACACTGCGAGTCTGCGAGCAAGCCAGGGTTTGTGGGCCGTGGCATTGCCCAGGAAAGATTGCCGCAACGGGCCCCGCGGTCGCAGTAGCACTTGGGTTTCGTTCAGGCGAGAATTTGGATCCGCAGCTTCTTCCGCGGTTGCCTCTCTATATTCTGGCTTCCGTGTCGTCATTGACGCTTTGAAGTTTGGCCGTCGCTTTTCGGTGAGGTCTACTGTCCAGTGTCTGTTAGACGTGGTTGATAGGTGATTTTCGACGGATGGGTGCATTTGCGATCTGGTAAAGATGAAAGAACTGTATTTGAATTTTGAATCTCTTTTCCCATCGAATCTCGTTATCGTGATCATTAATGATTATGTGGAGGGTGGACCGTGGCGGTGTGTGTCACTGTGCTGGAGTGCTCCAGCAACTTTGAACTTGCAAGTGAGCAGAATGAGTTGCGTTCAATGTTCATCCCTCTGTTTGTGAACCAAAATCACTGCGACTACTATGAATTCTGAGGCTATTCTCATTATTTGTATCATGACCTAGCATCATCACAATTTCGTTCGCTGTCCTTGTTCACCTCGGTTCCTTGTTTCTTATTACAATTTACCAATACCCCCCAGTGCCCACCAGCCGCTCGGCGCTGAGGCGATGCCCACTGCCTGCATACGCAAGACCTACTGCAACCTGGAAGCCGTTCCCACGCCATCCGTCTATTCTCCGTCAAAGTGCTTATGTTACTGTTGACTAGATTGTGCGGCTTTGAAAGATCCATTGAGCGGCTCGGCTGCGCGATGACTCCGCCCGACCGCCCCCGATCATCGATGTAGACACTGTGGTCTAAGTACTGTACAGAAACTAGAGTCGAGTGCTGACACATGTAGAGCATTTGGTAATTAATACAAGAGAGATTACTAGACGAGCCAGAGAAGATGGAAAAAGAGCAAACTTTCGACTCTCGAGTTTGTCGCGTAAACTCGCGGCGGCTTCGTGAATCGGATTCCCTCCTGCTGCTTCGGAAATCGCCCCGGAGCTCCGAGCGAACTAGCGAGAGAATCGCATCATTCGCATGCTGAATCGCAATCTATTGGGTAATAATATCCCACGCACGTCAAAAATGTGCTTGCACGGCTGGAGGCAGAACTGTAACTGGAGTCTGACACACCCCAGGTTGGCAGACTCATGTCTGACGTGGCCAAAGTCCATCACAGCAGGTTCCCGTAGCAAAGACCTTGAATGATTTTCCTTTGAGGGCGTACCTGAGCGTGAGATTTCATTGTTTATCGTTGTCATTTCTTCGAAAGTCGGCTCCGATCAGAGTCCAAACGTCCATCACTACTCCGTACCTACCTAGTAATCCACGCTAACTTCGAATCGGGAAGCTCAACGTACCTAGCTATCTTTTAACAGCGTGCCATCCGATTTCTAGGCCAGGATACCAGACTACCAGTATTTTTATCACGTAGTCTATCTGTCTGTTTGTGTGGTAGTCTGGACTCTGGTAGGTGCGAGTGCGACATTGCGTCTTCTGAGTTCCCCTCAAACGCCCACACTCAGCCGTCCGGCTGCGACGGTAACCATCACGCACTCCAGGACCTTAAGCAGTCCCCTTAGCAGTCCCCTTCAGCTCAGTTCTGAACTCATGAGTCATGGCTTCATAGACGGGCGCAAGATGTTTCTGTGCATACTTGGAGTCTTCCACTGCATGTAAAGCACCGCATGAACATTTCGCTTATTTCGAAACTGTCCAAGGTGACCAGCCGGATTGTGTCATTTTCACTGCCCATCATTACCCGTCACACCGGCCACTGGACCACTGCCACCTTTCATCGAGTTCACGCTTCAGCTTCCTGATTAAGGAGGTTGATAGAATGTCAATGCACGTCAAAAGACCCCTTTTAAGTTTTTGATAGGCTCTCGACCTCGGACACAATCTCTCGGCTACTGTGACAAACGCGGCGCATTCCCGTGCTCTGGTCGTCCAGATGACATCTTTTCAACTTTTGGCCATCCTTCCTCGTTGGGGACAGGACGGCCGGTGACCGTACAGAGAGAGGGTTGGGGGAGCATTGTGGCCTGCAGATGATCTGGTCAGTAGTTGTCTTATCTCCTCACGCAGCACCAAACTAGGACTTCTTTCCAGGTAACGGGGCCGTAACCACCACAAGTATCGGCCCTCGGGAGCTTTACGTTACATTTGATACTACAATGGCAGTATTGCCCCAGACTTGTTTTCAGTGTTCACTTGGGTGGCTTTTTCCTCCCTACTACACCTTTGCAGCCCAAGTCTCCGACAGCAAAAGTTCACGTGGGCAACACTGAACAGTGGCTTCCTCCCTCCTTGCCAAACTTCTCCAGATTTGGACGGCACAGCTCTGAGCTCCTGATGCCCGAGTGCTAGCCCAAAGACGAGAAACGCCAAACGAAAGATTTGCCTATCTCTAACTCTGCCAAAAAAATCGCGCGCGCGCTTTTCCAGATTCCCCGTGGAGGGAGTCAGGGACAGACACACGAAGATAACGTCATAACGAGTTTGAAGCACGATACGATCGGACGAATCTAGATCACGGAAAGAAAGAAGGAAACAAATCATGATCTGCGATGTCAGGCCCCCTCCAAGGCGAGCAGCCAACACACGGCGGTGATTGCTTCATCTTGATTCTTGAAGCTCTCACGGGTTCGGAGTGGCTTGTTACCTCCCATGTTGGGAAGGTAGACCGGATTCTGGGCTTAGAGAAGAACGCCTTCCGATGGTTGTTTTCGAGCCCATGAGCTTGATATCTTTACCGTACTACAAATCCCATGATGTATTGGAGATGCGAGCGGAGTGTATAAAAGGTTCATCTCACTCGACAACTTTTCATCTCCTGCCGCGAGAGAAATATCGATCGAAGAACAGAAAGAGAATACGCTCCTGGTAAAGATTCTCACGTACATCCCAGTAGCAACGCGGCCATGTATTCTGCTCTTTGTCTCCTCCCGCTCCTCCCACTTGCGGTGGCAGCCCCCTCGAAACCAGTAGCAGCGCCCCTTCTCGTGCCCCGTGGACAAATCATCGAGAACAAGTACATTGTCAAGTACAAGGCGACCTTCTCGACCGCCGCAGCAGATGCCACGCTCAAGGCGCTCAGTGCGAACGCAGACCGAGTCTACGGGACCATCTTCCATGGTTTTGCGGGCTCTCTGAACGAGAGCAGCCTTGAGAGGCTTCGTCACCATCCTGATGTGAGTACTTCCATCCAAGAGGGGGGACTCGGGGAGAAAGAATCAAAGAAAGAAAGATAGATGCACATACGAACAAGGATACAAAGGGTATATGTGTTGCTAATGATATCTCCTTCTTCGACGACGAAACAGGTAGAATACATCGAAAAAGACGCCGTCTTCACAATCAATGGCTTTGTCGAACAGACAGGTGCTCCATGGGGCCTGAACCGTATTTCGCACCACAAGAAGAAAGGGGGTAGCTACATCTACGATGCCAGTGCCGGAGACGGCACATGTGCGTACATTATCGATACAGGAGTTGATGACACCCACCCGGTATGCATCCCACCATCTTTCGTGTCTTGTTTCTCAGTGGTCACGCCGCTCGATGATATACTAGCGTTGCGGCTTTGCCCTCACAGAGTCACAAACAGTGTTGTAACAAAGACTAATTTGCATCTCGTCTTCACAGGACTTCGAAGGCCGAGCCCAGTTCGTCCGATCCTTCGTCGAAGGCCAAAACTCTGATGGCCATGGCCACGGCACGCACGTTGCCGGCACAATCGGCAGCCACAGCTACGGCGTGGCCAAAAAGACACACCTCCTCGGCATCAAGGTCCTCAGCGACCAGGGCTACGGCAGCGGCTCCGACATTGTCGCCGGGATGGACTTCGCCGTGAAGGATTCCCGAGAGCGCAGTGAGTGTGCAAAGGGCGCTCTCGCTAATATGAGTCTCGGAGGCGGCTTTTCGCAGGCGCTCAACGATGCGGCCGCGCAGATGATCCGCGGAGGCGTGTTCCTGGCTGTTGCGGCTGGAAATTCTGGCCAAGATGCGGCTGATACCTCGCCCGCGTCAGAGCCCACGGTTTGCACTGTTGGAGCGACGGATAACACGGATACCTTGGCTTCGTATTCCAATTTTGGAAAAGTGGTAGATGTTCTGGCGCCGGGGACTGACATCTTGTCGACTTGGCCTGGGGGCAGCACTGTAAGTACTAAGGACCTCCCCTTGACTGAATCTTTTCCATGTTCTTGTCTCCTCGGAGCTCTTTTGATTTTTTTCTTTTGAAATCTTTGCTTGTGCCGGGTTACTGACAAATTCTTCTGCGTGTATGTAGAATACCATCTCGGGTACGTCCATGGCGACGCCTCATATTGTCGGTCTGGCAGCCTATCTAGCTGGGTTGGAGGGCTTCCCTGGCGCGGAGGCTCTTTGCGCACGCATTCAGCATCTTGCCACGCGAAATGCCATTCGAAAGGTTCCCGGCGGAACTGTCAATCTCGTCGGTTTCAATGGAAACCCGTCCGGGTGATCGAATATTCGAAGGAGGGGATGTGTGGAACGAACGATCGATGGGCGAATATCTGCCAAGGCTCGGCTGTCGGGCTGACTTGAGCACTAGAGGAGGAGGAGGATGTTCTTGCTTCTTTCTCGTACATAGAGACATACATTTGTTTCGTTTTAGTTTGTTTACTCGGCGAAGGATGCGTAGCGACTGTCGTTTCCAAGTCCTGACGAGCGATAGAACCAAGTCTTCATCTACCTACCTACCTACCTAGACATGGAGTTTTTTTGAGCTGCTCGTTTATTACTCCACTTCCCGAGTGACGATTTGTGAATCTGTGATGTGTCTTAGTCAATCGTTAGCCGAGCAGGCTACTGGTTTTAGCCTATACGGAGTACGGAGTTACGGAGTACCTGGTCGTGACTCGTGAGTGCGCGCCGGCCCGATGGAAGATGTCTTGTCCTTGTCAGGATATCAATTTCATACGGAGTAAAGATCAAGCAATGACAATCGCAGTAGCCGGTGCATAAGCTAGATTTGCAAACTACAAAGTTTTCACCGAGGATGCCCAAGGCCCCAAAATCGAAATCAAAAGATAACACAAGAGGCCACGTCGCTTCATCAGAATTAAACGTCTTTGCTTGCCGCTTTCTACCGACAGGCGACTTCCTTTCTTTCTTTTGTCCCCCCTCCCCGGGTAGGTACCTACCTAATTGAATTGAATAGCGGAGACATAACCTCATTGGACCTCCGACCTCGTGATTTACAATTTTACTAAATTACTGCACCAGAAGTCTTTATCAACAAGTGACAAGTCGTCCTTCCCAGTTGTGGAATGTGGACAGTGTTGTCCAAGTATGGACGTGGTGAGATTTTAGCCTTTAGGTTCTCTTACAATGCTACCTACCTACCTAACTGTACCGTACGGCGTAGGCTAAGCTTGCCCGGTGATCAGGCTTATAATAAAAGTGATGAAATCCGGCGTGGCAAATGGCTGCCCGTGCCCCAAGTTGCCCGTCTTACTGTCTCTGCTTACCGACCTGCTGCTGTATCTCCATTTGCTCCAATAATATTAATAGTACAACCCCAGAAGCAGTGTCGTACCTACCTGTATTGCATGGATCGCAGTGTGAGACCCTGTTGTCGGCGGAGAAACCGTCCGTATTTCAATTCCGTACATATGTACTCTGTATATAAGCAAGGCACTCATCCGAGCTTGTCCGGAAGAAGGAGATATTAAACCAAGCGCCATACATATTCTCATCTGTCGCATCCAGTCACTTCCAGTGCATTGTGATATTCCACCAAGAACCGTTACCCACGCCAAAAGACTGCAGGGATAGAAGAAGACTGTGTGACAACCGGGGAGAAATCAGAATGCATTACTCTGTTCTTGTGCCGGCGCTGCTCGCCACCGCCGTCTCGGCCTGGCTCCCTCATGAGCACGACCTGGCCGCTTTTAACCATACCCTTCGTTTTGATCAGCTCGGCAAGCGCTTTCAGCCGTCGCTACCGAGCGGCATTAACAAGATTCGTGGCGTCAACTTTGGGGGTAAGTAACGTGCCACTGCAGTGCCTAATGCTATTCCCTCCGGGCGTCTTGAGACTTGAGTCTTGGATCAGTGCGGCGTGCGGCAAACTGCGTTTCCTGAGATACGAAATAAACACAGACATGTAACACATACACGAGCTGACAAGATTGAACATGGCCAGGCTGGCTCATCTGCGAGCCTTGGATGATGAACAACGAGTGGAACAACGTCATGGGCTGCAACGGCGCAGCGTCGGAATTCGACTGTATGCTCCAAAACTACGGCGGAAACAAGCGCCAGACCGGCAACGACAAGTTCGAGAGACACTGGAAGACATGGATCACGCCCGCGACTGTCCAGTCAGTATACGACGTCGGGCTCAACACGATCCGCATACCGATCGGCTACTGGTCCTACACAGCCATTGTCGACAAAGCCAGCGAGCCCTTTGCGGACGGCGACCGCATGCTGCCTTACCTTGATGCGGTGGTGCAAAAGGCAGCCGAGTTGGGCATCTATGTGATCCTGGATCTGCATGGCGCGCCCGGCGGCCAGCAGGAGGACGCCTTCACGGGCCAGAACAACAAGCCCGCAGGCTTCTTCAACGACTACAACTTTGGCCGCGCCGAGAAGTGGCTCGGCTGGATGACGCGACGGATACACTCCAACCCGGCCTACACAAGCGTCGGCATGATCGAGGTGCTCAACGAGCCCGTCTCGGCTCATGATCAAGGCAACCGGTACCCGGCGCCAGGCCAAGTCCCCGGCCTCGTCCAGAACTTCTACCCAGCTGCTCTGCGGGCCGTCCGTGACGCAGAAGCCGCGCTGAATGTGCCCGATGCCAAGAAGCTACATGTGCAGTTCATGTCTAAGAAGTGGGATGCCGGTAACCCGCGAGACAATGCGGCTGTCGCCAATGACCCGCGGGTGGCCTTTGACGATCACAACTACATTGGTTTTGCACTCGGCAACGGCAACGGCGACCAGGGGAGACTCATGCGCAGCGCCTGCACGGACAACCGCGTCGTGGATGGGCAAGCATTCACCATTACAGGAGAATGGAGCATGACGTCGGGTGTCGGGTTCGAGAACGCGGATTTCTTCCGCAAGTTCTTCACGGCGCAGCAGCAGCTTTATGAGAAGCCCGGCATGAATGGCTGGGTGTACTGGACGTGGAAGACGGAGCTGAATGACCCGCGGTGGACGTACTCGGATGCTACGGCGCGGGGGCTGGTGCCTACGGATGCGTATCGTCTGGAGAGGAACGTCTATCAGGATGTGTGCGCTGGGTATAGGTAGGTGATGGCAACGACGAAAAGATGAAAACTAAAATAGAAAGTAAAGTCAGAGAGGATGATAGGTAGTTAAGGGATGTTGAAGATATGTGATAAGAAGAGAATATAAGACAAAAGTGGAGATCAAGATGATTGGAAAATGAAAGCAAAAGAGGTAGAGGCTGGAAACGAATATGGTGATGCCCCTGAGGGTCCCGTTTTTGGGTTTTTTTGGCAGACCTTCATGCCTCATCACGTGATGCGACATCCGGCGCAAACCCGGCGGAAACGGTACACTACCCGGGAGGAAACGCGGAGCTTCCAGCGGGCACGTCGTCGACCTGGTCCAAGTTCATCTCTACAACGTCATCTTCTGAATCGTCAAGAAGCCTCCATCGCGGAACCCAGACCAAGCGACACCGGAAATCGGCTTGTCCTCGAGAACTCACCTCCTACCGGGCCATGGCAGGCCAAGGAAGGGCCGCAGCCCCGGCGACAAACGGCATCATAGTACCGAAACACGCAGCCCGCGTCGGCCCTCATCCAGGCTTCATATCCAGTTCGAATCAGTACAGCTCCGAAATCAAGATCCGGCGCATGCTCAAAGACAATGGCTGTGACCCAGCGCGAGAGGATAACTACCGCTTGCAGGGGGTGCAACTCATTGATAACGTGCGAGAGCATCTACAGCTGTACGTCTCATGTCGCTCTTCTTTCTTCCCCTTCTTCTTCTTCTTCTTCATCATCTTCTTCTTCTTCTTTCTTCTCCTTTTGTATTTCTTAAGCAACCAAGTACTGAACCCCTATTTGCCAAGCCCACCCATCGCGATGAATCTCCCACGTACAATCGAATTTTTACAAAAAAATAAAAAATTAAAAAAATGAAAATAAAAAGTCCCATTCTAACCTCCGCATCACCATGACTCCTTCTGGAATCGCGCTCTTCAGACCCGTCCGAACCTTTGACACAGCATGTACCTACTTCCACAAATTCCGCCTCAACTTCCGCGACGCAGAATACAACTACCAAGACGCAGCCCTCACGTCCCTGTTCGTGGCATGCAAAGTCGAAGACACCATCAAGAAATCACGCGATATCCTCGTCGCGGCCTACGCAGTCAAGAACCCCGACAAGACCATCTCCCCCGACGATAAAATGTTCGAGTCATCCGGCAAAATCATGATTGGCCTCGAGCGCCTCATTCTCGAGACAGTCGGGTTCGATTTCCGCACGCGGTATCCGCAGAAGATGCTCGTCAAAGTCGTGCGTCGCGTTCTGGGAAAATCGTCTGCGAATTCGCACGACTTCTTTGATATGGCGTATGCGATGTGCATTGATCTATATAAGACGTTTGTGCCCATCAAGAGGACCACGTTCTCAATGGTCATGGCGGTTGTGGAACTTACGGCGAGGATGCGCGGGGAGCATGTCGAGCGGGTGCGCGAGTTTGCAGCCTCCCGAGGCGCATCTTCATCTTCATCTTCGTCGTCATCGTCATCGTTATCGAGGGGAGCGCAGCAGGCTAGTAGTCGAGATGAAGTCATGGAGACGATGCTGGATCTACTAGATCTGTATGTGCAGCATCAGAAGTCGACCAAAATCGGGGCCTTGTTCGATCTCAGCACGTTTATCGACATCAAGATTCATCTTAATACTGAGTTGGACAGCACGGCTAGGCCGCGCTACCTGAATCACTGCCACAGATGCGAGGTGGAGGATGCGCACCCGCTGTCTTCGGTGACGGCGTCGGCGATTGACCCCACGACTATGGCGTCAACACCTTGGCCGGCGGATGCGTCGATTCGCAGAACGGCGCGTGGCCAGGGCGGTACGATGAGGTTTGTGTTTGATCCTGAGGCGGCGAATGGGGAGCAGGACATGGTGAATCAGTTCTTCAAGGAAGAGTACGAAGAGTACGAGGTTGAAATAGAGGAGCCTGTGTCCGCGTCTGATGGGGAAGGAGATGGCGGCGGCGGCGGCGGCGCTGGTGGTGGTGGTGGTGGTGGTGTTGGTGGAGGTGGTCGAGGTAGAGGCAGAGGTGGTGGTGGAAGAGGCAGAGGCGGAGAAGGAGATGGTTTCATTGGAAGAGGGAGGGGAGGATACAGAGGAGGTCACAGGGGCGATTACTCGTATCGCCGCGGCGCACCATATGGATATCGAGGCGATAGACCTAGGGGCAGAGGACGATACTTTTAAGTGACGCACTATTGTAATACGGAATGTAGAACAATGAAGCTCTGGTTCAGTCTAAAGTATCGTGCTAGACGCTATATATGGGGAGAACAATACATGCGCAATAATGACGCGAGACGACAGACAGGAGGTTTGAGAGAGCTGTATACAGTATGTACATACAGATAGGACGCGAGAAGATGTAGGAAAAGAGGAAGCTATAGCCTATAGGTATACACACGAAGGAGACGCCAGAAACGACACAGGAAGTGCAAGAAAGCTATATACAATACAAACGTGACGACGCCAGAACAGAGACAGGAATAACTTGTAAGACACCACAGCTTTTCTCGTTCGTGAACACGGTTCGTGACAAACAGGATCTCATCCAAGGATCACTTACCCCAATTCATTGCACACGATCCGTCGCCTTTCCATCAGCAGCAGCAACAGCAGGAGCAACATGACCATCACCATCGTCAGTACCCTTCCCATTGCCAGCACCCTTCCTAATACCAACACCCATACCATCATCATCGCCACAACCACCGGCACCATCAACACTCCCACTACTCTCCCCGCCGCTCACCCTCAACCCCAACCCCAATTCCTTTCCCTCTACTCCCCTCCAATCCGCCGCCTCAAGCTGCGGAACAGGCTCCCCCTCCGCCGGCTCCAAAATCATCTCTCCCTCCCCTTCCTGTCCACGCTCCCCCTCTCCCTCCCCATGGCCCACAGCCCTCCACACCACACTCATCCTATCCAGCGCCTGAGACCCCTTCCGACTCGACCCCTTAATCCCATCCATAGCATGCCACTCAATACTAAACACACCACTCTCCGACGCCCGTCCGTCCTGTTCCGGGCCCTGGCCCTCAAAAAACGCATTAAACCAGACATGTGCCATCGCAGAGACCATGGTCAAGCTACTAAGGCTCTTGTGCGTTTTATTGCGTCGTTCGAGGCCAACATGGATATCACTTGTTGGGACAAGAATCGGCGTGAGGGGCCTGAATATCACGGCCTGGCCGCCTGGTTCGGGGTCCTCAGCCGGAGATGGCGCAGTTGAAGAAGAATCGCCGTCTGTGGTCGTGGATCCCTGGTCTTTACTGGTAGAGGTGCTAGAAGTAGCAGCAGTAGCAGCAGCAGCAGTAGCAGCAGCAGCAGCAGTAGCAGCAGCAGCAGCAGTAGCAGCAGCAGCAGCAGCAGCAGCAGTAGTAGTAGTAGTAGTAGTAGTAGTAGTAGTATCTGTCGTCGCGGGCCCGTTACTTCTGGGTTTGTTCTTGGCAGATTCGCTCGCAGCGGCTCCGTTGGCGGAAACCTTTTGGATCAGCGCGGTTCCCTTGCGGATATACTTGTGGCGTCTCCTCTCCACGGTGGGAGCTGCTGTACCAGCACCAGCACCAGTGCCAGCACCACCACTGTTCTCCTCCTCATTATCGAGGTTCGAAGCCTCAGCTAGGTCACCCTCCACCCCCTCAGGGGCTTTATTAGCAGCCGTTCCCGCACCAGAGGTTCCATACCCAGCCAATTCCCATAGCATATCCCCTATGCTAGTGTCCTTGGGCATACCCCCCTGGACGACATGTCTCTCCTGTTTAGAAAACGTGTGCAGCACCTGGATCCTCCTGCCGTTGTCGGCGAAACCAGAGACATCGACCTTGACGCCGTGTCGTAGGCCCCAGACGTGGATTTCCACAATCTCAATCGGCCGGTCGAGGTACTTCTTTCCGTGTTTCGTCCAGCGGTCTACGTAGCTGACCCAGCGTAACTGGGAGGGAATCGAGACACCGGCCCCGAACTTGGGCCGCATGCGCTGTGCGGTGAACCGCGCGAGGGCGTCTTCGGGTGTCCAGCCTTCTTCGGAGACGAGATAGCTCGTGGCCATGGTGCCGGAGCGGCCCTTGCCGGCTTTGCAATGTACCACCACGACGCGCTTTTCGTCTCTGGCTGTGACGGGCCCGGCGCCTTTGCTGCTGGGAGGGAGGTCTGTCTTTCCAGACTCCGCCAACGAGGTAGTTTCTTGCGTGGGATGGTGGGAGGAGGTGCTTGGAGTTTGCTTCGAGTCTGGCAACGCGCCGCCGTGTAACCAATTCCGCATACCGGCCATGATGATGGGCACGAGCCTAAAGGGGGGAGGATGGTGGTCCGGCCAGGGGTAGTGTCGCACTCTACCGTAGACAGCTTCGTCAGGATACCCCGTTCCCTCGGCGCGGAATTCCCATATTGCCCAATTGTCACCGTGTTTGGCGTCGAGAAAGGCAACGAGTTGGTCGAGAGGATTACGGTATGCGAGCTGGGGGTATGTTTGTGAGGGGCCTGATCTATGATCGCGTTAGAAGGCGAATTGAATTGACAGTCGGGGCAGAATGAATGAGTGAAGGGATAGCGCGATACTGAGATGGAAGAGGAGAAGGGGAATTGAGTCAAACCATACGTTGCGATTATGAAGTCTGTCACATAGCATAAATCCAGCCCTGCCTCGGCATGTCTCGCCCGCGGCCCAGCAACAATCTGCCGCAGCAACGAGGCCATGATTGCGGCGATACCGCACGCACTTCTGCGCTACGCACAACACGAAGCGAAAGGAGTGGTCAAGGCAATTCTCAAGTGAGTCTTGTCGCCGAGGTGCGCGCGTCTTGGTAGATGGGCGAAAGACTTGCTGAAGCTGATGCTAAGCTATAGCTAAGAAGAGGTACGATCTTGGTCTTTGTCTGGTGTCGTCGTCTTGTGCTCCGTGTCTGGCGTCTTTGCTGGTGTATATTTTCTGGTATCTGGTATCTGGTATCTGTTGTCTGGTGTCTGGTGTCTGTTGTCTGGTGTCTGGTGTCTGTTGTCGTTGTCGTTGTCGTTGTCCAAGTAATGTACCTATGCTGCCCGTCATGAGTCTTAACTTTCGCGTCCTTGAATCGGTCGGCCCAAAAACCAGCTCCTGCTTCCTGCCTCCTCTAGGCTCTGAGTCCTACCTCCTGTGAGGTCACCGGTGACGCGCTTGGCTGGGTCCCATCATCCATGGACCATGGCCCAGGTTCTTGAATCTTGACTGGTCCAAGGACCAAGGCCAAGGCACAAAGTGATTCAAGACTGCGCCACGTTGCGCACAGCGGGCTAATAAATAAGCGGCCCAGTTTATGTATGTACATAGCAGCCATGGCAAATCTATAGACTCGGTCGATTTACTTTGATCGGAGGACGTCATGGTCAAGAGTAAAGACCAAAGGCCAATGGCTTGAAGAAGGATTCTTGCACACTGCATGCATCAATTGGTTAAACATGGGAGAAAGGAAGAACATGGAAAGGAGACAAGACAGCCACACCAAACACACGAGCACACATGCTGTATTACGTCTACAGCACGTAACATTTAGTCCAGTTCCCATGAACACTCCATTCATTTTATGATAATACTGCAAAGAAAACGTCCCCGAAGCCGTCGCACTGTCCATACATCATAACAATAGTAAAGGCTTCCGCATCAGTCGCACCGCACCCATTCCTTCTCCGCGCTCTTCACCCCCCCCTTCATCTTCTCGCTCATTCCATCACTCGACTTGACACAACTATTAAGCCACAGTCTGCCTCGGCATAACCTGCCCATGCCCCACAGCCCCCTTCTTTCCGGTCTTGATATTCGTCAATTCAGGCATCTTGGGCCTTCCAAATGTGTACATACCTCGTCCATTCCACTCATGAGCTAGAGAAACCGCACGCTTCGCAATGTCATTCCTATTCACAAGTCTTTGCCTCGATACGGGTATGACCCAAGCGCGTCACGCCGTAGAGCATCCCCGATCGCGCATTGACCATCCCGACTGATCTCCCGAGTCCCGAGTCCCGACTCCCGAGGCAGATCCCGTCGCCGGTGGGGATTTGTGGGTGTCCTTACGATGTCTTCTTGGCGGGGCTAGGACCGCTAGTGTACTTGCCCACATCAGTGGCATCGTGGAACTGACGGCTGACGCTCTTGACAGTGGTCCATGCTTGGCGGACGTAAGGAGGAGTGCCCTGCGCACTGATGAGTGAATCGATTCGGGCGCTCACTTGCGAGACACCTGCCTGCACGTGGCTGCTTTGCGCGAAGCGGGCACGGAAGAAGACGGTGTACAAGGCCAGGAGGATCCAAGAGCGACGCTGGAACAGGATAGCTGACAGCAGAACGCGGAACCAGAGGAGCATCTCCATGCCAGCCACGATGGACATTGACGCATCGTAATACTGCTTGACAAAGGCGCCAATTGTGTCGGCCATGGGGTTGCGCTTAGGTGAAGCACCGTCCACGGTGGGAGGGGGCGGCTGGATAACGGGAATCACGTTGGCGCGAGTGTACGTCGCCACGTGGAAGACCGAGTAGACGAAGTAGGGGAGCAGCGCAAGGGGGTACTGCGGGCAGAAAAGCCAGACAAGAGCCATGACTGCGAAGATTACATCTGGTCAGCCACTGCATGTACCTGAGGAGCAACAAAAGGCCACAATCCCGGGGCAATGACTTACGCAAATATTGAACATTCTCGTCAAGAAGCAGACCAATGATACCGCCAGGCATCTTGTTGCCCGTCTTGGCTCGAGCTCGCTGAGACTTGTAGACAACAATGCCGTAAGTCGCGGCAGCAGCCAGGAAAGAGGTGCGATAGGAGAACTTGGCCATGCCAGAGTAGTAGTTCATGCGCAGCCAGGAGAAGGCATATCGAGTTGTGGTGAGAATGAGCGTCATATGCCTGTAGGAGTCAAAGATTAGCAAGCCTGATTAGAGACCGCGCCAGTCTGCCAAGTCTGTTACGCATCCCGAGGAAACAAAGTGCCGAGAAAACATGGTGCTATATTCCACGCCTCGTAGCTCTGCAACCTTCGCCATGTCCCCGATTGACGATCGAACGATTCAAGCGAGCCACCCTAAGCTCCAGCTGAGCGGGGGAAGTCGGTCAAGGACGGAAAGCGGCAAAACTCACCCAACAAACCAAGCAACTAGATAGAAGCAAAGAGGTCAGCACAATTCAAGTTCTTTCGAGATGAGCTTGTCCAGCTTCCCTGGAGACGTCAGAGATAACAGGACAGAGGGGCGGTCGTACACTGCAGCGTTTTAGCCAACTGCAAAAGCCTCTCCTGCAGAGGCAGGCTCGAGTTCGGAGGAGGAGCCATTGCAGTGTTGAACGACGAAAGCGAGCGTAACAGAGTCGGCGAAAAGAAATACAAATGGGTCTCTGTATAGCGCGACGATGCGTCGGCGATGGGTAAGAATGTCGGGAGAGATGGAAGCAAAAAAAGTCGACACGTTGTTTCTACGGAGTAGACAGAAGCAGGCAGAGGCAAGGGAAGGGAAGGCTGGGCTGTATAGCCTGTGCTGCTGCGGCTGGGGGGCCGATGATGAGGTAAGAGACGCCCGTGCGTTGCTGATTGAGCGGTCTGGTGGGTGAGTGGGGCCCTTTCCATGCAGTGCCAGACAGCTGTTGTATGTATGTACATATGTATGTACATACCCGGGATTATGAGGTAGCCCTGGGATGGCCTTTGATGCCCTGAAGATGGCCCCAAGATGCCCTGTGGACAGCGCATGGGCGCCCGTACCCGTTTCGCGTCAAGACTCAAACCCGTCTGGCGACGTTTGGACGGGTTCCCCACCGCCGAAGATGACGAATGAGCTGATGCAAGAATGACGGCCATGTTCGCATGTCCCATGTTCCAAGGCACGATTGGAACCTTGGCACCAATGCGCAAAGGAACAGAAACAGAACAAGAAAAGAGAACAAAGCAGATACATGTAACATAGACTTTGGATTTCAAGACTGATGAAGAGGGAAGAGGCACTCCGTTATTAAGGTAGCAAGTGCATTTGAGTCCGACTTTGGGCACGTTTGTTCAACTTCCAACAGAGAGGCCTCCTTTCCTGAATTGCCCAAGCCAATAAAATAAGTCTTCTCTTCCTGGGTTGGGACTCGGGACTCGGAAGCCTTCTTTACAATTCACAATCTTAGATCTACGCCGTTGCACATTCACGTCATGACTGCCTTAACACGCAGTCCTTTTTTTGTTTTCAGGTTCTTGCATATTACTTAGTCCTTCCTAGCCTCTAGGGGTACATTTCCCCACCACCCTCACTCACTCACACCTTCCTCCCATATTCTCACGTTCTAGTACCTAGGTATGTACATGTAACTAAGCTTTCGGTGTTATGTGTTAAACCTGTAACTTGCCGCGTGCCTTTGTTCCATGTTTTCCTTTCTCCCTCGCGCAAAACAAGTCCCATTGTGTTGCGCGCGCCGCGTTGCGCCTTGCATGCATGCGCATGTCTTATGCAGTGAAAAGCGGGTATGACGTGCCCGCAGAAGTCTCAAGATAAAGAATCACCTTCTGAAGTGGGTAGACTACCTAGAGGCTAGGAGTCGTCCTGTTCAAGGAGGTGATCATAATTTTTATGAAGAAGCAGTTGTGACCACTGCATTGGTTTTTAGAGAGGCACAAACGCACCAGGTAGAGTAAGATTTCCTTCTTCTTCTTCTTCTTCTTCTTCTTCTTCTTCTTCTTCTTCTTCTTCTTCTTCTTCTTCTTCTTCTTCTTCTTCTTCCTGTGTGTGTTTCTTTTTCGACTTCTTTTTGGGAGTCGTTTTCGGGGGAGGGATCTTCTTTATTAGTTGGCCCATATCTTCAACGTCTTGTCCACGCTGCCCGTCGCAATAACACAGCGGATTTGCGTAACGGGCTCGACATGCCCTATGCTCTTCCTCAGCGCAGGTCCCTCCCCGTCGGCTCCTTGCTCTTGTGCTGTTCCGTTTCCGTTGACGGTGCCGCCCCCGCCATCCTTTGGAATACTGGGCGCCCAGCGCAAGCAGCTCACGAAGTGGGCGTGCGCGTCGACAAGCACTTTGACGCACTTGGCTTCTTGAGTAAGGTCCCAGCATCGTATCGTCTTGTCGTCCGCGCAGGAGACGAGGTACCGGCCGCCAGGGTGAAATACGAGCGACGATATCCAGTTGTCGTGCCCGACGAGGGTTTTGAAACAAATGCCTCGTCCGTCCCAGAGCCTGATAGTTTTGTCGCGAGATCCTGTGGCAAGGAACTCGGCAGAACTACTCGCGGGAGGCGGTTTCTTCAGGCCAGCCATGGTCGCTAGGTGCACGTACGCGGCTGGAGGCGCGAATGTGCAGCATCCCACCACGTTTTCGTGTCCAATCAGGGTGAGCTTGTTCTCTGGATTCGGTACGGATATATCCCACAGCCGCGCTGTGTGGTCGCTACCGGCCGACAAGAGGAATTGGCCGTCTAATGAGGGGCAAACGTCGCGCACCCAGTCTACGTGGCCCCTCAGGGCCTTGACGCAGTATCCCGTCGTAGTGTCCCATATTCGCAACGTCTTGTCCGCACTCGCGCTGACGAGTAGATTGGCTGCCGCGGTCGACTGCGGCCCTCCCGTGCCAGCAGAAGATATAAAGCGCACAGCGCTGACGCTATGGTCGTGGCCCGATAATGTGCGGATATTCTTGTATTGGTCTGACGGATCCCATAGCTTGATAGTCAGATCAGAGCTGCATGATGCCAGCAACGTGGCGCCGCGCGGGCCGCCATAGTCGAGGCCCTTGACCGCTCGAGTGTGGCCTTTGATGGTTTGTTCCAGTTCGCCCAGCTCCCAGTCCCATATCTTGATGGTACAGTCGTCTGAGCCTGATGCAATGGAAGAGAATCGTGGGTGAAAAGCAATGCAGTTAATCATCTCTCGATGCGATTCGAGCGTATGCCGCGATGGTTGTCTCGGCAACCAAGAGGCAGGGTCTTGATTTCGCTTCGATACAGAGCTCGGCGTAGCATTATCGAGTTCGGATTGTAGTGACGCGTTTCGGGACTCGAGGTCCATGATCTAATGAGACAAATCGGTCAGCTCCTGTCGGGACAGAACACTCATGGACAGCATGGTAGATAGCTGTGAATGAAGCAGAGAAAAGGGGCTATATTGAACCCAATCAATTCCCAAAAGAAAAAACGGAAAAGCCCACACAATCCTCACCTTCTTCTGTAGTCGCACGATACTCGTCCATTTCTTTTCTAGCAGCGTCTCGTACTTCTTCTCCGTAGCCGCGTCGTACACATCTTCCCCGAGACCGACTTCCTCGCGCAGCGCAGCCGCCGCATTCGGCAGATTGTTTGCCGCAAGATAGGCTATTATGGATTTGTGCCTGTCAAACAACACCAAACCCCGCTCGCATTAGTTTGAAACGGCCACATAATCTGATTCCCCAGTCCAGCCAAGTTGGACTTGTCTTGGATGGTGATTCCCCCACGGCAATGTAATGCACACACTCACAGCTCCTCAGCCTGCCGAGTCGGCAGTATGCGACTCATTGTTGCCTGAAGCTATGAATTACGGAATTCCCTTCGGGCCTTCAGGGCGGGCTTCTTGGGCCACACCCGCCAATCGCGCACGGCTGCCGCAGAGAGTATAGGGGAACAGATGTTGAATCGCGGATCGCAAGATGGTCGAGAGGGATGGTAGTTGAGCGAGAGGTCGGAGGCATGGACATGGGCGAGGCGGGGGAGGGGGGGTGGTTTGAGGGGACGAGGACGAGAGGCGCAATGTCCCGGTCGGCGAACGGGTGGTGAGAGGACTCAGAGGAGGATGGCGACGTCGACCTGGCGAAGATATGAGCGGATGCAGGAGGATCTTCCAGGAGGGCAAATTCCCTGCGAGATGCCAGCGAGCGCGGTGAAATGTGCGTCTGGACGGCTGAGAGAACGGCAGAGGGAAGGCCGGGCTCTTTTGGGAATCGTGGATCCTGGCGGCGACGCGGTCTGAAGCCTACGGAATACAATGTCAAATCAAATGACGGCGGGGGGGTGTACTCCGTACTCCGTAGAGGTACCTAGGTACTTTGTCTTTGGATTCTTTGGGCATTTTTGGGGCGGCGCCCGAATCTCCACCAGAGACATTGCCATTGGCAACGAGGAGTACACCTAGGTATGCTGGTGTAACTTCTTTTGATCATCTCGAGATTCTCTTCCACACGCATTGTTTATCAACTCACCACCAGCACTCTCATTGTTTCTTTCAAACCACAGCACTGTTGCCCACGCATTTGCAGGTCATCCTCGTGCGCGCTGCTATGTACTCAACTCAGAAACAGTACCTTCTGCCTCGCAAACCACAAGGTTCCCTGCGTTCAGCAAAATTATGCCATCGAGAAGCAATATGTATGTACCTTACTTCGAAGAAGCTCGTTCGCACTTCTAGACCACCCAACTCAGCCACACAGATTTACATACAATGCTGTCATCGGATGGACATCAGTGGCAGCGTCGATGTGAAGCACGCGACGTGCATTGCTTGTGTGTACCTTTCGAGTTCACGAAATGCAATCGGATTCGCGTAGATGAGCTCCAGCATCTTGAAGATTTGGGCTTGCCGCTTGATACATAGGCTGCCTGCACTTGTTGAGTCAAAGTCCAAGGGAATCAGATTAACGGCAACGCAGATTGCCGGGCAGACACATAGAGGCCATCTTGAAGTCCTGGTCGTTGGCCTGGATGTTTTCCTTTCCTCGCCAACAAAAGCTTCGTTTTCTTGCTGGGACATCAACGCAAGCCTTCGCTGGACTACCCTTTGATGATTGCAGTTTTGGTGATTCATGCGCTCGGCATCCTGCCTTGCCGTTAATTTGGTTCCCTTTGACTTTGCCTCGACAAGTGCAAGCAGCCCATCGAGGCCGAATTTCTTCCGTGTTTGCTGGCGCAGGCTGCTGGTTGGAGCTCATAAAGAACCGACCCGATCGTGGTTTCGCAATGGTTCCTTTTCGGGCTATGTAAGTTTGACTCTTACCGAATGTAATTCCCGCCCGGAATGGGGGTTCCGACTGGCAGTATGATGGATCATGGGGTTGTAATCAGGCAAAGCATAACAATGATAACATTGCGTACGAGTTTCTACTAAGCTACGTGATTCCGATTTAGGCTTCGATTTCTGTTACGTGATCGGCAATCCGTTTTTGAGTATGTATACGAAATTACGAATGCGTGTCCTCGTTGGAGCTGGCCGTTGATGTTTGTTCACTTCAATGATATGCATCTCATCCTCTGGACACAAGGCGGCAGGCATGCAACATTGAACTTCTACAAGATTTCTGCAGAGCAGAAACAATTGTATGATGAGCTTGCTGGTCAGATATATATTCTATGTGGGCATGCGCACCACGATTCAGGAATCAGGATCAACAGGCCTGAGCACTGACTACTCACGACCGCATCATCAGCTTCACTCACGACACCATATCATGGAAAAAGGCAAATATTCATCCAACTCTCGTCTAAATAGAAGAATATGAAAAAAAAAAAATTGAAAAAAGAAAAGGTGCCCCGCGTCCAACTATTCGCAGGGCAACAATGAAGAAGAGAAAGAAAAGCAATAAACATAACTAATCGAGGCCGTCAAAGAAGAGAAGAGAAACGAAAAACAATAAACATAACTAATGAAGGCCGTCAAAGTAGAGAAGAGAAAGAAAAGAAAGAAATCCACCGCCATTATCCCTCACGCACCATAATAACACGGAAAAATAGGCGTCGAAGGCGTCAACGGCATATGCGCATCCCTCCGCAACTCACCCCCCATCTTCGCACCAACACCCTCCTCCCGCCCATCACACGTATTCCTAAAATCCCGAATCAAATTAATCATCTTCTCCGACATGTCCCTCTTGAGAGCCCTCTTCGACTTCTCCACAAACCAATCAATCGAGTCATACTCATCCCGCTCCTCCTCATCCAACATGCCCTGCTCCCGCCTATGCGTCGCAAACCGCAAAGGCGTGCACGCAGGTTTCGCCTTGCGCACAAAGTCCGCCCGGCGGGTATGATATCGTTCTGAGCGAGCACTCCAAAAGTCCATGGACATCTGGCCCAGTTCTGTAGCTCGGGCCAGCGCCAGCGCAGAGGGGGAAGTATCAACGTTTTGCTTCCAGGCGCCCACTCGCGTGGACAGGACACCACTGGGGGAACCATCTCGAGAGGAAAGGAAAAGGCCCTCAATGTAGCGCCGCATGCTGGCATCGAGGGACTCTGGGGATGGTGCTTGCTGTTCCTGCTGGGAGAGCACATGGTCCACAAGGCCCATATCCCGAGCATCATGCGCACTCAGAGGCGTCATCGACCGGAGCGCCGTGCGGGCACCATATGCACCACATCGACCGGGATAGCTAACGCTGTGGTACTCTGAGCCATGTAGGCCAAGAGCTCTGTATGCAGGATTCAGGACAACATCTGGGCCTGCAACGACGAGATCACATGCCGTCGCGAGGGCGACGCCCCCCGCCGCAGCGTTCCCCCGGAGGGCAGCCACAGTCGTAATTCCGTGGGAGGGAAAATCCTGGAGCATCTTCTGGACGACGTCGTTAATAGCGTTGATGTTGTACCAGGACTCGAGGGCTGGGTCCGCGGCTGCTTCAATGACATTCAGATGCACGCCGTTACTGAAGTAGCCATCTCCGCCCATGAGCACGACCGCCGCGAGAGGAAGCACAGACGCATCATCATCATCATCATCATTAGCAGCATCCGAGGCCTCATCAGAGGCCATGATGTCCTCAAGGCACTGAACCATTCTGCGGCACTGGGATGTGCTCATCGCGCCGTTGTACAAGTCAAAGTACAGGTACGCGATGCGCTTCTGGCCATCAGACACAAAGTCAACCCAGATATCCTGAAAAGTGCCATGGTACGACTTCGACCACCGATCCGCCGCCACCTGCGGGAGCAGAGATTCAGACGAAGCAGGCATCGCAGGCAGGAGGCCTAGCTGGCTCAGACCAGAGGCCGCAGGGACTTTAGGCCAAAGCGCTACCTGGGTCTTGGTCTTGACCTGGCGGATGTGCGTGATCCAGATGCCCTTGTTGTCGCAGGTCGCGATGCAGACGGCCTCATCTCGCACAGCGACAATACTACCGGGGGGGATGCTCTGGCCAGTGCAGGAAAGGAGGGTGGGATCCTCAATCATGCCGCCGTACAAATAGAGCTTGCGACCAAATACGCCGCTCAGACATCCTGGTTGGGAGTCAGAGCTGCGGATCCTGCGAGAGATGGCAGCCGCCGCGTGTGTCTTGACGTTGAAGTCACGCTGGGCGGCCTTGAGAAGGGGTCTGTGGCGGGTAGTGCCGCCCAGGAACGGCTGCTTCGTGGTGACGGACTTTTCCGCAAACTCGGCATGGGCAGTCAGTGCCGGAACGATGCCGTGGCGGCTGCGGCCTTTATGGTCAACCCGATCAGCCGAAGGCGTGAGAGACGTCAAGGGCGTTGGGGGCGGCGATGCGGGTGCGCCGGAGACGGCTGCGAATAGAGTGGCTGCGGCATCGATGCGTGCGACTGCCGCTTGGGTGGCTGCAATGGCTGCGCGCGTGACGGGACCGCGGTAGAGACTTGATTTCGTGACGCGAGGGTCGTTGATGTCGACGGCGAACTGGTCAAAGGCCCATACGGGGCCGGCGTCAAACTCGGCGGTTGCCTGTAGGACTGTGACGCCCCAATGGCTTCTTCCGAGGGGGTTGAGGCGCGAATCGTCGTCCAGCAGTACCTGGCTGTCTGCTTCTGTGCCGTCGTCTCCCATGAGAAGCCAGTCGAGCGCGCTGGGGCCAGCATCTCCTGGAGGGCCCGGGTGAACAATAAGGGTCAAGTAGGCCTCGTACACCTTTTGCGGGACCAAGGACGTGAGAAAGGGGCAGATGATGAGGTCGGGCTGCACCAGGTCGGCGGCCTCGAGCATGGTTTCCGCAGAGAGGGCATATTCGACGGTGACGGAATGTTGTCTTGAGAGAACGAGGTAGAGCCGCTGGGAGAGGGAGTTGTGCGCGGTGCAAAAGAAGAGAATCTTCATCTTGCTTTTCTGTAGATGGGTAATGTATGTAGCTGATGATCTGATCTGATCTAGCAAGACGGCGAGCAGACTCGGTCAGCTGAAGCTTACAAATGCCGGTGTGAGCGAGATGTAAATGCAGTTGTATGAATGAGAGCAAGATGCAAGAACGGAGAATAAAGAATGATGAGGAATTAACTAGAAGAATGAAAAAAAAGTAACGTGAATGAAGAATGAAGTGTGAAATTTGAAAATGTCAAAGAGTGGAAAGCTTCGGTCGGGGGTATTATCAAACAAGCACACCAAAACGGCCTCGTACACTGTACTACAACAGAAAATCCCGAAACAAAGTGACAACGACGGATCGCCGACGCAAGGGACCGTGGTCCGTTACACATATAAGGCCACCTAGACCAGACCTCTCAAAACATAATGCCCAAACAAAACAAATAGGGTCAAAAGCACAAATTACAATGGCAGGCAGTCAGGGAAACCACGGCCAAGCCGTTGCTGACACGGACACACCGCATACCTAACACCAAGATGAGGGGCACCGGCGCCTAGAACAGACTAACCTTGGAGGCTGTGATAAAAGACGCAGCTAAAACAGCAGCTAAGAAAAAGGGCCTGGGCAAATATAGGTAGGTAGGTAGGTAGGTAGGTAGATCTTCTCGTCCCTGGCCTGGCTTCTCACTTCTGGCTTTGGAATCTTTCGTACTCTGTGAGTCTGTTGAAACTTTGAACACCTTGTCCGCGTTCAATGTGGCGTAAGAAGTGGAGGTGCTTGGACAAAAGCGGGAAACTTGAAAAGGAAGTGGCTGCGTGCGCGGACGTGACGAGTGAGACTAGGCAGGTATGTAGGAGGTGGACTGGTATTTGTGTGTGTGTTCACTGTTCACTGATGTGTAATAAAAGTGAAGTTGAATGGATGGATGATGGAAGCATGCTGTTTGAGAGGGAGAAGACAGCATGGTTATATGTATCACAGTGTCAATGTGAACGATATGGGAGATGTGAGGTAGGTAGCGATTATTGATGGCCTGTTTGCGGTGATTTGCCCGCCATCATACGAGTTGAACGCGTGATTTTGATACGTGGGTCGATACTTTATGCATGCTCTTACGCAGTTGTCTCAGAGTCGCGGCATTGGGAAACTCTCTGGAGAGTCTTCTGCGGAGTGCCTACATACTCCAGAGGTAACACTGAACAGGTTAGGAGGTACGGTGTTGTCGAGCTGCAGACCCACCACGCATGTATGTACCTAGGTACTTCCTGGTTGTATACTCCGTACGCGGCTGCCGTCTTTCGACTCGGGAGTCGGGGCACCGGGATGATGACGGGATGTACGGAGTATGGTCATTGATCGGGGACAACGGGGAGCGAGCGTGGACACACTGGACAGGGGGGGTTTGGATCGCCTCATCGGCGGGGGAACCCGGAACACGCACGTGTGTGTCATGCATTACATACCTACCGATCACATACCGGGGGCTGTAGATGCCGGGTTGCTGGCAGATTCCGAATTTCCGACATTGAGGCGAGATAGGACACAGGAGTCGAATTGGCAGAGGGCGCTGACTACCTCTGTGAGGAATCGGATATCCCTGCCGACCCGACCAAAAGGTCAGAACACTAAGCTGATGAGAACCAGCTTAGTGCGGGATATATAGGTACATGCAACGACGGACAGAGCTTTACGGGTAACCGTCACAACCTCCAGGCTCCTGGGTGAACACTGAAGGGCCCAAGGGGGCACGAGAAAAGAAGACAGAAGCGACAAGACTTACATGGTGACTCGTGAGGACCAGAATGTGAGGAAGCAGATGCTAATCATGTTACATACCTATTGATCAGTCATCAGTGAGAGTAGCCTGTAGGCGCGACGAGCGTACCTAATCGTAAGGAAATGAAATCAGATGAGTTACGAAATACCTAGGTACCTATGTATGTATGTACCTATGTATGTATGTAAAAGAAAGGTAAACCCACACAAGCATTCGGGAAAACGTGATGTGCCGCAGACTGCACGTCACGACTCACGCCACGACGCACGTAACAGTCGAGGGTCGACCCGTCGCACAAGTTACAACCTTGAACCGTCCGGTCCGGCATCTTAAAGTGCCTCAGGTACCTACCTCAGACGATTCGCGAAGAAGCTAATGTAGGTACCTACCTAGCTATGTACTCAACAAGTGTCAGTGCTGAGTGAACATGATTGTATTTTGTCCGGCGAGCTGCTAGGTTACTCCTCACGCACGCTCCCTTCCTCGCCTGCTTCCAACGGTGAGCCGCTCGCTGCTCGCTGCTCGCTGCCCGTGGGTGGACTCAAAGGAGTCACAGGAGTCAGGACTCTCTCTCCTCGCCAGCGCAAACCTGTTACCTCCCTCCTTCGGGGACCCTTCGGGAAGGCCCGTGAACCGGTTCATGCGAAAAAAAGCCCGGAGCATGGGTCTGTACGGAGTAGGTATATGTAGGTATGTAGGTATGTAGGCACATAGGTACTCTCTACGGAGGAGTTGTCCCGTGATGACAAGCAGAAAAACGTGGCACTGGGCAGGCAGGGGCGCGCCATTGCCGCGATAAAGAACTGCAATGCAACGGCAGCATCCGGGCGAATCGTCAGCGGGACGGCCTGAGGTGACGTCGGCGGACGAATGGGGTTGCAGCGTGCGGCCCAGGAAATGCGGCATCTACGGGGCCAAGAAGGCAGGGGGTGGCAAGGGCCAAGGCTTGGAGATCATTGGGTGTCCACTATCACCAGGGTATGTAATAGGTAGGTAAAGCGATCTCTACTCCGTAGGTAGCTGTGGCTGTGCGGCATTGCGATCCTGTGGCGGTGGGAGATCGCCCCGCCTTTCCGCTCGATTCAGAATTTCAGCCAAGGCAGGGCCCGTGCAATCAATGGCCTTGGAAACTTGCATTCATCTGCAGCGAAATCTTCTGCCGGCTGCCCGCCCTGGAATCTTGGATTTGTGATGGATGCATCGTGGACGCGACGAAGCTGTACATACCTATACTGACAGACAGACTTCAGTCCTGAATGGTCTCGATCGAAATGCATTACTAATTATTCCCTACTGGATTCTAATTTCTCGAAGCACCTTTTCATGGGGCCATCACCAACCAGCCTCTCAGCAGGCTCTCGCCCGTCGCCATCACATCGACAATCCGCCCTGTAGGCTGTGATGGACCCTCCAACGGCGACCCCTAGACGGTAGCCACGAAAACACCTCCCGAGAGTCGAGACAAAGAAAACAGAAAGAAGCTAAAGATAGCTACCTACAAGAAGATGCTGAAAACCGCTCTGACCCCTCGCCACGCACGAGCTAGCCCTTGCACCGGTCGCCAAAGTTCAAACGAACTCCCCGTGGCGACAGGTCCAAGGCCCCCAGCGGGCAGTAGTCTGAACATTGACACGCCTTCTTGTATGCGTTCTTCACCTTGACCTTCACCTTCACCTTCACCTTCACCTTCATCTACCGCGCCGGAATCTGCTTTGATCCCAAGCCAAGCCGTCGGTACAGCGTGCGCGTTGCCCCCAGCCTTACCCGTCTGGGCGCTTTGCCTCGCCCGAGAAACAAATTGTACGCCTCCCCGACAGGCGGAAACAATCTGGGCGTTTCCTGCTTCTCCCCTCTCACACAAAGTGAAAGGAAACACAAATACCTACCTAACTAGGTACCTACCTCCCTCTTGAGGACTGAACAGTGAAGACTGAGGACTGGAACTACCTACGTACCACGAGCACTCGGCGTGAGCGCCGCACCGTTGTACGAAGGCTAGAAGCTCTAAGCTCTAGGTCTAAGGTACATGCCTACATCGATGATCGCACACCCCCTTCAGACTTCATTCAGACTTCAGACTTCGGCCCATCGGCCCCACGACCCCACGAAGTTCAAAGGCGCCCGGATCGTCCTTCCGCTGTGTTTCCTGAATCCTCCAGGCCAACTTGTAGGCTGTATCCCAACGGAGATGTACGCATCCGAAGGATTTCGCTGCGGCACTCCAAACCAAGTAGGGACCTAGGTAGGTACCGGTAATGCGCTTCGTTTTTTTTAGGGCTGGGGCAACCCGCGAAGAATACGGATCACGGTTCTTAGAGGGAAGCTTAGAGCTAAGGTATGCCTAATAATGTTTTTTTTACTCGCACCCCCCTTTTCTTTTTGCGCAACGCCGTAAAGATGGCGAGCGAGCCTGAAGGAAGGAAGAACGGTGGGAGGATAATTAGATTAGTCTTTTTCGCTTGAGCCTTGGGGGGCTTGCGATGAGGTGGATGGCAGTTTTGATATAATGCGTCCGTGGGGGATTGCTCGGACGAGAAGAACGTTCTTCGTTTGGTTTGCTGTTGTTTATTCCCGTCTTCATCATTGATTCTTTTACCTGCCGGGCTTCTTTTTTTTTTTTTTTTTTTTTTT